>CAUYQG010109286.1:0-20412 GCA_963574415.1 Tarsius wallacei | reverse complement strand
TAGCTGGAACTACAGGTACGCGCTACCACACCCGGCTAATTTTTTTTTGATTTATTGTAGAGATGAGGTCTTGCTTGCCCAGGTGGGTCTCGAACCCGCGGGCTCAGGCAATCCACTCACCTCAGCCTCCCAAAGGCGCGGGATTACAGGCTGAGCCACCGAGCCTGGCTATGACTTATTTCTTAAACGGCCTGATCCTAATAATTACCTATAATGCCATGAAACATAAGATACATAAATCCTCCTAAAAGCCTGTAAATAAATTTACAAGGAGATGGATTGAGAAGCTATATTTTTGAAGAGTTGCTGAGGATGCTTAAGTTCAGGAAAGTTTGGGAAATACCATGACAGACAATTTCTGGTGAGTTCACAGATGGAGGAGAAGAGACCCACAGACTTAGAAGTAATATGAAGTCTCCTATGCCATGAACATGGGATGTCTGTCTACTTATTGAGGTCTTGAATTTCTTGTAACTATGTTTCAGTACGTTTCAGTATAAAAGCCCTATACTTCTTTGCCTATTTGTGGTTGTTATTGATTTGGCAGTCACCCTGGGCTCAGTAAGTAAGCACCTAAATGCAGAAGTAAAATACGGATACTGTGAGTGGGATTTTTCAGGGAACTTCCAGGAATGCCAGACATGATTGTCTAGAATGCGTTTCGGGAGCTTGTAACCCATTCTTTCTCCTCCAGCAGCTGATTGTTTGCTGCTGTGAGTAGATATATAAATAGGCAAAATAAAATGCCACAAAGTTCTTCATTTTACTAATACTCAGTCATTTCTCTTGAATGTATATTTCCCAGGTTGTTGCATCCCTTGGTTAAAATCCAAAATTCTGAAAAGTTGCACTTGATCATTTTGCTACTGTTCTTTTAGTTTTGACAGGCTAGCGAATTTTCAGAGGTTTTTCCCCCATAATTTCAGAGATGGTTGGATATTTTACATATAGTTTCATTATATTTTGTATTGTAATTTATATCACATTTATATTTATTTTATTATGTATTGCATCTTTGTTTAGATCCTATGTTTTCCAATTTAATGAAGTAATAATATGAGAAATGCTAGTCATTTATTGACTGTGTACTGACTATAAATCACTTAGAATAATAATAATAAAAAATACTGATACCCTGGTCACATCCTCAGAGATTCTCATGTAGTCGGCATGTACGGGGGTTCAGAGTTCTTATGCGAACTTAATGTGCTGCTAGGATAAAGACAAGTAATTTTAGTAAAGAGAGCAGAGTGCTGTGTCTTAGAAAATGGTTTCTCCCCTGGAAAGAGTAATGGATATTCTCAGGAAGGACATGAAAAGAATGAAAATAGAATATTTCCATCCAAAGACTGTGGTCTAAAAGATTTAACAAGACAAGTATGAACAGAGATAAACCATATTTCCAGGCTTAAATAATTATAAAATATGCCCATAAAAATGGAGCTTTATTAATTCTCTAGTCCTCAGAGAAAAAGGTGTTTGACATCCAAAGTGTTCTAAGAGAAGCAAAGAAGAACGCTTTGGGGGAAAAAAAAAAACAAATAGGAAAAAAAACAAGCACCAAAAACTGAAGCGATCCCTTGACCCCAAGAAAGAGCTCAGAGCCCTCTGGAACTTTTGGTACCTCCTTAAAACTACAGATGAATTGTCCATAATATAAACAAATTAGGTCAGCTCTTGATGGCTAAAGAGCTGCTCAGGATGTTTATACAAGTTTGAGAACATCCAAGAGGATAGAAAGATTATTGTAAATCTTCAAGACATCATTACTTACTGCTCTAGAAGATGCAGGTACAGTGTATGCTAAGGAATTTTTTTCCAGATATAGTTGCCGCAAGTTGGAATGTATATGATTTGGTTATTGCTTGGAGGGTGGCGGGGGGATCTAGAGAAAAAGCAGAACAAAAGTAGTTTAAAACTAGCCAGTTGCCTGACTAAGTTATACTTTGTGCTTAAGAAAACTGTTTTCAGGTATTTGGGGAAAATATCGCAATTTTGAAAATTTTGAAAAAGATGAGGCTGGATTTAGATTTCAGGTTAGTGGCAACAGATGACAGGAGACAATGAAACAACATTTGCAGAGTGCTAAGGAAAACAAAGTAAGCAAAAAAGCCTTTCTATCACAAGGCTTGGGTGGGCAATACAACCAGAGAAAATGTGAGTTTTAAAATTCTTCTTAGTTTTGAAAGTAAGCGGTATAACCCAAGGCTGACATCAAGAGACAAAAGTCTACATACAGCTTTCTAAATAAGAAAGAAAGTCTTTAAATAACCAAACATAAGGATAATATAAAAACAAATCAGAGTTGGAAGGGGAGGGGCTTTGAGGGGAAGAGTTAGTGACAAATGCTTTCTTCTTCAATAGTGTGAAATTATACCTATTTTCTAAAGTGCTAAGATTTGGGTTAATATGCTTAAATTTATAAAGCTTCATTATTGTAAAAAATTAGGCTATTAACTTTTCAGGTTGCCAGTAGGAAAATGTGTGTTTCTGAACACATGCGTTGAAACCAAGAACAGAAAGTATAACCATTATTGGAAAAGTACAAAAATTAAGCCATATTAAAATAATCTAAGGAGAAAAAAATTAAAATCAAGTGTATCACTTTAAAAATAAATATACAGCTATCGATTATCTTAGATTGATAGATAATAGATGACAGATACAGATAAATAGATGATAGTAGATGACAGAAATAGATGATAGATAGATAGATAGATAGATAGATAGATAGATAGATAGATAGATAGATAGATAGACAGACAGACAGAATTAAAGAAGAAGCTCAGTGGCTTAAAATATAAAGCCTGAATACAAATGGTTTAGACAATGTGAGTTAAATGATTAAAAGCCAAAAGACAGGCAAAATCTAACAGTGAATGTGTAATAAATGTGGAAACTGGTGATGCCAGTATTAGCCCAGACTAAGTTCAATTAAAAAGATGTTTAAGAGACAAAAGACATTATATGTAAATTGAAGCAATATGAAAACTGTTTGACAAAGCAAATATTTTCTTCTATGTCTGGGGAGAGCAGAGAAGAACCAAAGGAGGTTTGTGTCACCACAGAGCTAGCAATACTGAAGCATATCTGCACCCTTATGCCTGCAGTATGAGAGAAGGAACGAGTCAGAGAACTAGAGAGAGAGTGGGCGCAGTGGACACACTCAGAGATGCTTTGACCTTTCAGAGTCACAACCAACTGCAGGGACCCACTGTGAGGAATCCTGATAATGAAATACCTGGTCTCATGCTCTTCCAACTCTTGCTGCTGTCTTCCCAATCCAAATGAGTAAGAGAAGGCACAAGAGCCCAGTAACATGGTGCCTACAGGTCAGCTCCAGGGACACTGAGTCATGAGGAGTCTTGGAGAGCAGATTTGGTGGGACAAGCAGAAGTCACCCAGCACACCTCACCTAAAACAGTGCAACTCACACCAAGGGTACAGATGAAGGGTATCGTCTAAATTTATGTCCCAAATCATGCAAAATTTGGTCAAGCAAAACTCAGAAATGCAAGGATAAACGAAACACGATAATGGTGAGAGACTCCTTCCTCATTCTCCATCCATAACAAATCAAGTAGACAAGAACTAATTCCAAATGTAGACCATTGAAACTGAATCTTGTTCATGTTCTACCCTGATAACAGAATGCACCTCATTTTAAACATCAATAATATATTTCAAAGCACATGGAAGAAAATCCTCAAAGTGATTTTTAGGATGCTAACTAAATTTTGACAAAGGTAGACAAATAGAGAATATTTTACACACACACATAGCACACTCACAAACTTGTATACATTGCTTAGAATATCAGCAAATATTTATCATTTTTCTGTGGCAAGAACATTTAAAATCCACTCATTTTGTTATTTTGAAGTTGAATCACTTAATAGTGTATATGTGTATCAAAATATCACTTTGTTCCAAATAAAGATATGCAATTATTGTTGACAATAAAAATTTTAAAAAGTTAGCAAAGAGAATCCAGTAGTACATTACAAAATAATTCATTATGACCAAATTGTATTTGTTCAAGTCAAGGGATATTAAAGTAATTTGAGCTACAATCAATAAATATAAAATTATATTATGATATAATTCATATAAATTCAATTTGGAATTATAGTAATATATGTTATATGTACATATTCATTTTTATTAGTACAATTGCTTCATACCATATTAATAGGCCAATGATTTGTTACCATATGATTATTTTAATAGATGCTTAAAATGCCTCCCTGCCTTGGGTAGGTGAATCTTCTCTCTCTCTCTCCCTCTCTCTGTCTCTCATTTATTTCCTGAGTAAACTATATTTTCTATTCTAAAAATAAAATAAAATGCCTTTGGCAAACTATAACATCAGTTTAGAAAATCATCTTGGTAGACTAGAAGCAGATTAGTACACGTGTGACGCTGGAATGCTTCTTTCTGCTCTTAATAGGTCCTTCCATGTGGAAGTTGCTCACTCAGTTCTCCACCCCAGGCTTCTCTCCGCAGGGGTATGTTGAGTGACCATTTCTCCTTTTTGGGATAGGTCTGTCTGATTCGTCTCTCTTCTTCCAACTCTGCCTGATATGCATGACTGAGTTAACTTCCTTTATTAAATTCAGGCAAAACTATACACATAAGAAACAGCCAAACAGAAAAATGGGCAATTTATATTGCCTGGCAGCTTACAATGAATACAGAGGCATGTCCACTAAAATATAAGAAAAGATGTTCAACTTTGAAAAACAGTTCACATCCAGACAGTAAATTAATGCTAAGCCCTTATCGATTGTCAGATATTCCTTGTGATTTGTGGGGGAAATACCACTTTCATGCACTTCAGGCAAGAAAGCACATTGGCACAAAAATATTGAAGGACAGTTGCCAATTGATATCTACATTTAAAATGCACATTAAACTTTGATGAACAATTCCAGTACTAGGAATTTAAATTATGAATATACTTAAAAAACATTTTGAGACATGTAAACAAGAGTGTGCATATAACATTGTTTGTAAATGTCCAAAGATAAAATCAACAAAGATACTCATCAAGAGTGAAACGGATTAAAAAATGATTTGCCTCATGATAGCATGATTTGCCTCATGATAGCATTATATGGAACATCATGCCTGTTTTCAAAAGAATGAGCCACAATTTTATGGAAAGAGTTTAATATGATATCAAGAGGAAGTAAAGCAAAATAAAGCAAAGGCAAACAATGTGTTTGACACCAGATGTTCTATAGATGACAGTGGTCACATAGTTGTGTGTGCTATTCTTCTTTTATTATTTTTTTTTCCAAAAAAGAAATCTAAAAAGTAGACAACATACATTCCCTCTGGCTAGAAGTGTGTGTGTGTGTGTGTGTGTGTGTGTGTGTGTGTGTGTTGTGGGGGTCAGTGAATAGGTGCATTGTAAGCAGGAAAATTTTGTTGTTTGCAAGTCCAAACCTGCACCTGTATTGCTTTTCCTTACAAAATGTCAGAAGAGACTATAATCTGTACTACGAAGTCACTGAGCACATTTTATTACCCCACATAATTTTCCTTAAAAATTTAATTCCATTTTTAAAATGTGAGAGGAAAAATATATAGAGTAACTTAACAGTCTCTGAAGACAATTGAAAAATATTGGGCAGCGAGTCAGTGTCCCAGACCAGCGAGCTGGAATTTAAGAAGAGATTGTGATCAATTCAGTGTATAGACACAGTTTTGTGGCTCATATTATCAATATTTAAAAATATATATTTGTAGGAACAAATGAGTTTGATATAAAAGTCTGTATTTTCCTGTATGAAAGAATCAACTGTCATCTCTGAGTTTGTATAATCTCAGAGTTATTGCTAAATAATGACTGGCCTTGGTTAGACCTGCATGTGCTTTCCAGTTTTCCCAGCTCATATTTGACTGATCACACTAGGCATTGAGTTTGAATATCTGGAAACCAAGACCTAGAAATTAGAATGTAATTGTGTGTGTGCATGTGTGTTTTTGTCTTTACTTGCTTGTGTGCTAATGAAGATGCAAAGTAGCTTGGTTAATAATTTTTTTGTATGTCCACTTATTAGTAATTTTTTAAAAATACAATATTTTAGATACAGAAAAATCAAGAAAGGAAAATTATGAGAAATCCTTATTTTCAGGAAAATTCCAGAATCATAAATAGCAGACAATGTTGAATTTTTCTGCTCATCATCCATATTATTTAAGTTATAATTTCAGTTTTCATCAATGTGTTTCCCTATCTAACTTATCTTTCAAGTTTATGCCTGAGGAATGAGTCATAATTCAAATGCATAAAAAATTTAAAAGCTCATTCTGGCTAAAACTCAGATATTTTCAAAGTAGCTAATGGGTAACAAAATGATTCGTTTCTCTCTACCTTTCCCTGCTCTCTGAAGCTTCTATAAAAGACAGATTTCGGAGGAGAGGAGGAAGAAAAAAAAAACTCTAGATAACCCACAAACTGTAAATTCGGGGAATCCTGCAAACAAACTCAGTATAGGTGCAATGGTAATAATCTTTAAACATTTGAAGATAAATAGAGTTATGTATGCTTTAAAATCCAGTATCAAAATTGTGCCAAGAAATAGAATGGCTTTACAGATTTACACAATTACAAAGTACAAAAAATGTGGCAGATGATATTTCAGGAAATCATTCACACCTGAACAATGAACTCTCTAATGCCTTTCTACAATAATTCATGTATGAGCTCACCAGCTTGTGGTCTGAAAGCTCAATGAGATGCTGGTCTAAAAAGTAATGATAAATGATGCTAAATTTAAGCAAGCTTTAGAATTCTAGGAATAGTGGGCTGTGATGCCTATTTGCATATAATAATCTACATGAACATGATAATTTGTTTGGATCTTTCTAAATCTTAGAATGTTTTTCTCAATGTTCATACAAAACATCTAAAAAGAAAGAAAAGTCATTCACATTTTTTCAGTTCACTAAGTTTTGACAGCCAAGAATCCATTACACTATTCTAAAGATCTTTAATAAATGTATAACAGTGTATTGAACAGGGTGGAACTCCAAAATATTACAGTCATTATATCAACCTTTAAGCAGGAATAACTTTATAAAAGGTTAGTACAATGACTATCATTGGCATGTTTCAATTTATAATCTAGTGTCATTTATATTATATTGTCTCAGCTGATCCCCACATAATATCCCCACATAAGACATGATAATGTTATTTTCCTCATTTTACCTAGGAGACCAGGTTGGCTATATTAAGGGAAGGGCAGGAATTCAACAGTAACTCAAGGCCCTTTTAAAAATTTCAAATCCCCACTTTTTTTTCACAAGACCCTCTCTCTCCCACCAGGCTTAGTCAATAAAAAAACCTTTGATATGAATTGAGGGTCAACTAGGGAAGGCCAGGATACAAAAATCTCTCTTGAATACACACTTGTAGGGATTCATGTTCGTCAAACAGTCCTTTAGGCTTGCTGTAACTTGATTTTTACCTCCTAAACACTATGCCAAATACAAGAACTCCAGTTGTGTATGCAACATTACATACAGTAATAAAATAAACACCTAAATTTCTTAAATGCTATATATTTTCAAAAATATGTGCATATACATGTCTGCATTCTGTATCCACAATAATACCACGTGAAAGCACTAGAGCAAATGTTATTATCTTGTCTAGAAAATTTTACTGTCCAATGGAGGAGATAACACTTTTACTAAGCCCGGATATAATCTACTCTAAATTTTATTGTACCCCAAATAGTACTCCTGCTTCCTTTTTCATTCATGTCTTTACTCTTGATGGATCAGGTCCTAATTATTTTAAACTAAGTGGGAATAAACCGTGTCTCATTTCCACATCACACTCTTGAGACTTGCACAAGAAAAGTTTAATGGGTGTCTTCGAATGCATCATTGAACCTCTACCTGACACCTTCACAGGCTGCTGTGAACCATACACAATTTCTACTATTTTACAGAATTTCCCTCTTTTACCTATCATGGGTTACCTGTGAATGGATTCTTTTCCCAGTGCTACTATGTGCTCAGCAGTGAAGGTAGCATCAGAGCCCTGGAGTTCACACTGTGACTTTAAATGTCTTCCTAGTTTCATTATTATTTTGTGTCCTTTTTATTCAAAGGACCAAATATTTATAAATTAGAGATACTCTGGAAATCATAAAGTAACAGTAATATTGTTTCTAATTTCAGTTATGTAAAATATTAAGTACACAAATGTATCCAGAAACAAAGAGGTCATGTTAATAAGAACAAATTTTCAGTAGTACTTATTTTATCACCAACTCAATTGTTTATAAACAGTCCATTGATGTCACTTGCAACAGAAAATACTTTTGCTAAAATTAATTCCACATGATTAAATTGTTATTTCGTTCTTTTTTTAAAAAGCATAATCTCACAGTATTTTTGTTTTGCAGGCTTTCCAGGAGAACATTTTTGTATAGTTATGAAAAAAAAGTTTGCATTAAATTTACATTAACTTTGCCCTTTTCAGTTTTTCACAAAAGTGCAAAATATTTTAAAGAGGGTACTTAAAAACTTGAAGTTTGGAATCTTATTTTTAAGTGTAAATATTTTAACTAATTCTACCTCTGATTGTTCAAACTTAGTTTGAATTTTTGCTTACTGAATTGGGTCCCTGAAGTAAGGTTTACAGTTCCCTGGCTCAGCTGATTTCCAGTCATTTGAACAGAGAAAGCTACCCGGCTAAGCATGAAAAGAGTATTTTCCCCTCTGCTCACATATCTTAAAAAATGAAACTGATTTGCCTCTAGTTCTATTCCATTTCACTTCACATTTCCCAACTCTTCCTCTTCCCTCTACACATCAAAAATAATTTTAAAGATTAGAAATTGGGTTTAAAAGGTTTAAATTCAAAGCAGGATATCTCGGAAGACATACCCACTTACAAAAGTAGAGTAAACATTATTCTGCCTGTATATCTTAGTCCATATCCTTTTTGTCTGCTCTTAGTCATTGACATGCTGAGATTGCGGTGCTAATGTTGCACATGTATGATTTTGTGGATGTTGCAGAAATAATAAATATGTCTGGCCAACCCCCTTTACAACCCTTAGCTATAAACCCAAACTCCAGGTACATAGTAGCTTTTCAGGCTCTCTGGAGTTGGGCCCTATCTGACTCAGGACCCCAGGACCCAATGCTAATCCTGGCTCTCTCACTTCCCCTCCATGCTCTCGGAGTGGTTCCCTTCCTTCCTTCCCCTGCCCCTCTATAATGCCTTCTGTCCCCACCTCTTTCGTTTTCACTTTGGCGCTCACCGCTCACCAATCCTCAGGTATCTCTATCCTGGTTCGTGACCTCATCATCTCTCCTCTGTGGCCACACAGTCTTGTTTCGAGTCTCGCCCTGAGTATCCACTGAGACTCAAACCAGACCTGGCTCTTCCTTCAGCCCTCATGTCCCCTGTGGGTCATCATCAAAACTTGCAGGACAGAACCCTCCCTTTTGGGAGGATGCAGAGTGCTGTGAGTGGTCACCCCTCCTGAGAGTCTAACTTCACACTCTACCACATGGCCTGCTCTTTTCATATTTTAATCTAGGCTGCCCCCTGAATTTCCCATGAGGGCACTGCTAACCTTCCGCCTTCTCAAGCGGGGTCTGTATTTTTGTGTTCTTGTTTTAAATTTCTCTCTCACAGTCTGTACACTGATTACTGATTACAGATCTTGCTCTTGGAGAAAGAATACGTGCCCTCCCTTATTTTCACTCCCACCTCCAGACAATTGTTCTCCACTCCTCTCTTAAGATATTATTTTCCTTGGAAGCACAGGCAACAAGGCTGCATTATTGAGACCATGCTTTTCATAGCGTCACACCGCTTAATCACCTCAGAGTCGGGAGTCCTGTCTATGACTTATCACTGGTGCTGTTGTTGTTCTTGGTGAAGTCAGATACCATGCAGACAATCTTCATCCCACTTATGTTCATTTTGTCTCCCATGACCCTGTGGGCGCCCATTCCCACAGGCTCACCTTGGAGATTGTATCACAACTCTGTGATCATCACTATCCGGACCAAAAGTATCACATTCTCAGTCCACAGCCTCCTCTCTCATGTCCTTTTGTTAAGTATCCTGAGTACTTGTACAAATATTTAAGGCACCCAAGACTTCCAAACCTTTGAAATAATCCTAGTTGCTAGGCTAGGTGGCTTAAATTTGTAATCCCAGGGCTTCAGGAGGCCAAGATGAGGGGATTGCCTGATCTCGTGGGTGTGAGAATAGCTTAGGCAAATTGGCGAGACCTCATCTCTTCAATAAATAAAAAAGTTAGCCAGGTGTGGTAGTGTGAGCTTATAGTTCCGGCTACTTGGAAGGCTGAGGCGGAAGGATCTCCTGAACCCAGCAGGTCGAAGCTGGGGTGGCCGTGACCTTGTCACTGCACTCTAGCCTGGGTGACAGAGTGAGACTCCAACTCAAAAAAAAAGAAATAATCTTAGTGTCTATGACTGTTACCCTACTCAGAAGTTCATTTCTCTTTATACCCAACTTTGAAACTGGCATCTATCATTTTGTATGAACTACTTTCTTTTTAAACACTTTCACCTCCATAATTTTTGTGAAGTTTGCAGATACCTAGATAGAATTACTTTTGTCAGACCCAGGCAAAATAGGGCCAGGAAGACCTGACAGAGAGGAGGCTCATGCTTACATGTCTGAGATAAGAGAACTGCTTCCAAGGGCCTTTGTTTTGACAAGATTTATCCCTAGGCATTCTTTAGGACTGCAGTAATTCAGATAAGATACTCTGGAAAGAACGTTTGCCCAGTTATGGCATCCTCATGGATGAACTGGCAACAGCACTGACTTTAAGCCTCTGGAACCAATGAGCTCTGTTTCTAAGCAGTTTATGCAACCCTTCTTTTTTCATATTTTATTTTATTATAAAGTTGTGGGGTACAAGTGAGGATTAACTATATAAGTAGGCTACATGCAGGTGAAGTCTGGGCTTCAAGGTGGCCCTCATATCCCCTGGTAGTGGACCAGGTGCCCTTTGTGTTGTCACGTGTCCCCCACCTTCTTCCCTCCATCCCTCCCCTAGCAGTGCATAGCAACTGCCAGCCTCTCCTTTGTGCTAGTGTTTCTAATGTTTAGGGTCTCCTTATGAGTGAGAATGTGCAGTACTCAGTTATTTGTTTCTATGATAGTTCACTTAGTAAGATGGTCTCCAACTCCATCCAATTTGCTGTGAAGTCTATGATTTTGTTTGGCTTTACGGCTGCATAATACTCCATCATGTATATATGCCACATTTTCTTTATCCAGTCCACTTTCCATGGGCAGCAGGGTTGGAATCCATGTCTTTATATTGTGAATAGTATGGCAATAAACTTGTGTGCAGGTGTCTTTTTGGTAGAGCAATTTATGTTTCACCGGATAAATTCCCAGAAGAGTAATTGCTGGATTTTATGGAAGGTCAATTTTTGGTTCTTTTGTTAGTCAAAATGCAGCAAATCTTTTTCTGCTAATGGGAGTTCCCCTTCCCTTTCTTCTTTCAGAGCATTGGTGGCCTGTCCTTTCATGCATTTCAGAAATAATCCTTATTTCTATTTCAGAGTAAACTCTATATATTTAGAGACTATTTTCTCTAGTGTCTTTTTTTTTTCTTAATGTTGACGTCTCCATTACCTAATTTCTAAATTAAGTCTAATCCTGGCAACTATGCCTGCATGGAAATACCTGAAAATGGTTGAAGGTGGGCAAGACTAGAAGAAAAGAATACACAATTGCACTAACATTATTTTTAAATTAATAACTACAAGCTTTATGGGAACCCTCACTATCTCTCAAGACTACTGTTTGCTTTTCCAGTCAGCTCTTTGAAATAATTATTTCACATATTTTCTCTCTTTAATCCACCAGCATCTCCTATTTTCTCTCCTGTTTATGATACTGATGCTTGTTTAACTGAGAAAATACAAAAATCAGCATCAGAGTATTTACTTCACTTTTTTCTCTGTGTCTATCCAGCTTTCTTCAGATCAGGCATCTCCTGTTTAACAAGCACCAATTCCTTATGCATCCCATCCTTTACCTCATCCTCAAAACATGTGTGCCCCCTGTCTATTATCTTCTGTATCATATTTTCCCTCTCTACTAGGTAATAATGCCCATAAACATGTTTCAATAGCCCCCATATTTTGAGAACTCCTGTCCACAAATACTTCTCCAGCTGCCTTCCTATTTTCTCTAGGAAAACTTCTGAATGCAGGGTCTGTATTTATTCTTCGCCTCTCATTTTCTTAGAATCCGTGTCAATCATATTTTTACATCATGATTTCATTAAAAAAGTGAGTCGCATGTTGCCAAGTCTGATCCTCAATTCTCTTTTCGTTTTCCTCTGCCTTTCATCGCTGACATTGGTAATCACATTTTTATTTTTTTTTTTGGTTTGTTTTCTGGTGAAGCCTTTTTAACGTGGTTCCTGGGACTCCCCAGGCTCTTGGTTTTCTTGTAGCTCACTACTGCCTACTCTTTCTTAAGATCCCTCATCAGATCCTGCATCTCTTGTTCTTTGAGTATTGAAACGTCCTAGGAATCTTTTATTAGTTATCTCTTTTTTTTATGTCTATAGTCACATTGTTTACACGCCAATACCAGTTCTTAGGCTTAGAGTACCAGCTTTAAACAGAGGACTCTCAAATTTTACATTTCAATTCTCCACTTCTCTCCTAAAGTACAAACCGACATTAATTGCACTTGTCCATCAGCCATCTCCACATGAATATCCAACAGTCATCTTAATGATAACTTGTCGAAAGTCAAGGCATGTGACAGGTACAGTGAACCCCCATCTTTATCTATGATAACCTGGACCAGAACCCATATAGTAACCAAATGCTGAGCCTTGGTGATTCTCCAGTGTATCACCCAGATTCCCCATTCTGTCTCCTGTGTTCCCCATTTTATAAAACACTTTTGTTCATTATTGACTTATTTTAACATCTTAACAACAGTCTAATACTTGTATAGTGAGTTTATTTCCATTCTACAGATGGGAAATCAGATCCAAAAGACTTTAGTTGCTCACCAGATGTCACAAAGTTCATTAGTGAAATGGCAGGAGGAGGACGTGGTTCCCATTCTGATGGAGCCAGACCCAAAGTTCTTCCCACTCCATTCCCCAGGAGGCACTTTCTGGAGAAAGAAGTGACTGTGGTGTAGACCTTGTGTTAGGAACTTCTTAGGACCCAAAAATGGGTTCACCAAGCCCTAAGGAAGTCCCTTCCTTGACCTTTTCCACATAACAACTAAATACTTTAATCTCATTCTTCATAACAAAGACTCATTGCCCCCAGGCAGTGAAAATCCTCAGAAAGAGCTACAGACCCTTTTGAGTGGCATTATGACCTGGGAAAACTGCTCTCCTTCATGAGCTTCAGTTTACCCAATAGTGAAATGGCATGGAATAAACTTATGAGGGTTCACCCAGTATGCCTAAGCCCTTTCACTAAAACCAGAATCTCCAAATTGTTCTGAGTCTCTTGCAAGCAATATGAGTCTGTCATTGCCATGACCTATAAGGCCTTGCACAATTTTGACCCTAACCATCTTTCTCATCTCATCTACTAATGCTCTTGCCCTTGTCACAAGATCTCAGTCATGTGAGTTTCCTCGCTGTCCCTCAAACACCTCAAGGCTGATCCCGCCTAGGTCTTTTGGGCTTCCTCTGACCTCTGTCTGGAATATTCTTCTCTAGGTGATAACATTCCTCAAGTCTTCAATGCATTTTCGTTTCTTCTCAAATAATATGTTTCTAGGAAAACCTTTAAACATCCTATCTAAAAAAAGCACTTCTGTCATCAATTTTATTCTTCATAATATTTATTGCTATCTTAACTTATGTATCTCTTCATTTACTTTGTATTGTATGTCTCCCTTTTTATATAGTTCCATAAACATAAGGAGTTTTTCTCAGATATTTCTTAATGTTATTTCAATATCTTCTCGATATATGTGTGTTGAATGGGTGAATAGTTGATATAGCCTCTACTGACCTTTGCACTATGCTACTTTCATGAAAATTAAATTGGCAGTGTGTGTAGTGCACATCAGAAGTAGGTAGCGAATACAAGCAGGGAGCCCAGTTAGAAAAGAATTGCAATAACCCAAGAATATGTGATTACAGCAAATATTATGGCAGTAGAAATAAAAATGTCAAGGAGGAGGCAGTATGTTTAAAACATGGAGGACCATTTTTGTTCATTTTTTCTTTAATTTTATAATCCTTCTTCCAAACTGAGAGTGAAAAAAATAGAAAAAAATTCTGTCTTCAGTGAAGAATGGAAAAAGCCACAACTCCCTTGCTCTGTGATACATACCTCCTAATATTGTGAAGTGCAGACCCAAGTCAAAGAGGATGCTGGACTTAATATACAAATCCTCAAGCCTTGGGCAGAATAAAACATATTTCCTGGAAAGTAACGACCAAAATCCTATAATAGGTGATCTTTGGTTAAAATGGATGGATCATGAAAGAAAATTGTCTTGATGCACTGGGGTTTTATTATGACACAATAAAATGTCTTGTAAAGCAGAGCTAGAAAAGTCACTCTGCGTGTCATTTCTAAGTTTTCATGCTATATTTTTCAAGCATAAGATGATTACTAAGAGCCCAGGAATTTGAAGGGTGAATGAAATGCCAAATATTGACGATATGAGTCCTTTCCTCAAGGAGTTTTGCTGCAAACCTTTTCAATTTATTGATTGCCACATATTACAAAATATTTTTAAAATATCAAAGATTATTAGACATTTCACCAGGAATTATTAGTGAAAAGCCACATTCAAAGTTGTGAACTCTGAGTTGATTATACTCCCTGTATCTTGTTCAGGGGGTACTTCCACTCTTAACTCAGGTCCTGAAAAAACAGGAAAGGGAAACAGAGGAAACCCACTGGGACCTGTTGATAAGGTACTGAAAAGTAAGCTGGGCTCAGTGGCTCAGCCTGTAATCCCCAGCACTTAGGAAAGCCGAAGCGAGGAGATTCCTGAGCCCAGAAGATGGAGACCAGCCTGGGCAATTTGGCGAGACCTTGTCTCTATAATAAATCAAAAATTAGGCTTGTGTGGTAGCTACTTGGAAGGCTGAAGCAGAAGGATGGTTGGAGCCCAGCAGGTCGAGGCTGCAGTGGCCGTGAGCATGCCACTGCACTCCAGCTTGGGCGAGAGAGTGAGACTCCAATTCAATAAAATAAAAATAAAAATAACTAAGGACATAGTTTATAACTACAAATATAAAGAAAATATACTGATAAGGAAAGATAGATATAGAATTCTGTCCAAAGTTCAATTATACAAAGAAACAGAAGAGAAATAAAGTTATAATTTCTTAAAAAAAAACAAAAAACTCTTCTTTAAAAAATAGAAAGTCTCAAAAAAGACATAAAGATTTAAATACATCAGTAGAAAATAAAAGACAATAAACAAAATTAAACAGTGAGCTGAGGAAGCTTAGTTCCAACTGAAACACAATCTCTACAAAAATGAACATGCCATGAGAAACACAGAAAACAATGCAGTAGGTAGGATACAGAAAGCTGAACTAATTACAGGAAGACTAGTAATTGGTAAAAGGCAATAATTTTTAAAAAATGATGGCTTGGAAAGACAAAGGAAATTTAATTGTCTATTTCTTCAAAAGCAGAATAAAGAAATGGAAAAGAAAAAAAAAGTTTGTAAATATATGGAAGTAAACTTTCCTGAAATAGTTTGTATCTGCAATTGAAAAGAACACAAAGTACTCAATTTATCAGGAAAATCTGATACAGAATTACTGTTTTTTAAAGTGTACTTTCACCATCAGATCATATTTTTTATCTTGTTATGAAACATGAGGAAATTAATAATTTTTCTTAGACTCTCCCCCTCTCCCCTTATTTCCATGACAAGTCTGTATCAGATTTTCTTGAGTGCTATAATTGTTCTGTTTTGTTCTTGTTTTGTTTGCATTGTGAACTTGAGTTGGATTTTGTCAAATATTTTTACCTCAGTCAATTTAAATGATCATATGATTTTTCTTCTTTAGTTTGTGAATGTGATGGATTGCTTTAATTACTTTCTGAATGTTGAACCAGTTTTATACACCGGGAATAAATCCCACTTAGTCATGATGTATTATTTTTATACTTAATTAAATTTAATTTGTTAATATTTTGTTATGAATTTTTTGCATATTGGCTCATGACAGATTTTTGGATTATAATCTTTCTTTCTTATAATATCTTTGTCTGATTTTGGTATTAAAGTAATACCGGGCCTTAAAAAATGAGTTGCTAGATGTTTCTTCTGTCTCTATTTTCTGGAAGATATTGTAAAGAATCAATATAATTTCTTCCTTAAATGCTTGGTAAGATTTAGCAGTGAAACTATTTGGGTCAGATACTTTCTGTTTTGAAAAGTTATTAATTATTGTTTATTGTTTCACTTTGTTTCATAGATATATACCTATTTGTATTGCGTCTTTCTCCTTTAGTAATTTTAATAGGGTGTGTATTTCTTTTTTTTTGAGTTAGAGTCTCACTCTGTCGCCCAGGCTAGAGTGCAGTGGCACGCTCCCGGTCACCCGGTCACCTCAGCCTTGACCTGCTGGGCTCAGGTGATCCTTCTATCTCAGCCTTCCAAGTAGCCAGAACTACAGGCATGTGCCACCATGCCCAGCTAATTTTTGATTTATTGTAGAGACGAGGTCTCACCATGTTGCCCAGGTTGTTCTCGAACCTGTGGACTCAGGCAATCCTCTTGCCTCAGTCTCCCAAAGGGCTGGGATCACAGGCTTGAGTCACCGCGCCTGGCCTCAAGAAATTGGATCACTGCATGTAAGTTATCAAATGTGTGGGTGTAGAGCTGCTCATAATATTCCTATATTATCCTTTTAATATTTATATTGATAGTGATAGCTCCTTTTCATATCTGATATTAGTAATTCTTCTGCTGATTTTGGATTTAATATGCTTCACTTTCTATTAATAGTTTACTACAGTGGAAACTGAGATTATTGATTTTAATCTATTATTTTCTAAAGTATAAATTCAATGCTATAAACTTCTCTCAGCACAGTTTTTTTTCTCTAGAGTTTGCAATATAAATTTACATCTATTCTAAGTTCACTTTGAAATGACATTATATCACTTCCTGCGTAGTGTAGTATAACCAAGAATTCTCAATCTCTTCCTCCCATCTTTTATAAAAGTTGTTATTCATTTCATTTGTTCATAAGCTATAATGAGTAAATACATTATTGTTATTATCATTTTGAACAGTCTGTTACATAAATTAATGATAAAAAGTAAAAGACCATTTATATTCATTTATTTCTTTTCTAACACTTTATGTAGATTTACAGGTAAAAAACTTGAGACTACAGATTAAACATTTGAATTTCTGACCTATGTAATTTTCTTTCTTTTTTTAAAAAACATTTCTTGTAATTAGTGTCTTCTGGCAACAAATTATCTTAATTTTGTTTGTCTGAGAAAGTCTCTCTTTTTACTTGACTTTTAAAAGATGATTTCACAGCTTGCAAAATTCTAGGTTAATGGCTTTTTTTGTTGTTGTTTTGTTTTTAGTAGTTCATTTAGTGCTTTACATATTTTACTCCACTTTCTTTTTGTTTGCATGGTTTTGAAGAAAAATTCATTGTAATTTTAATTTATATTTCACTGTACATAAAGTATTTAAAAGCAAAACAACACAAACCACAACAAAAATACCTCTCAGACTTCCTTCAATATTTTCTCTTTATGGTTGATTTTCTGCAGTTTGAATTAATATGCCTAGATATAGATTATTGGTATTTCTCCTGCTTAGTATTCTCTGAGAGTCCTGAATCTGTGATTTGGTCTTCATTAATAATTGTGAAAACTCTCAAAAATTATGACTTTAAATATTTCTATGTTCTTTTCTCTATTTCTTCTTCTTCTTGCATACTCATTATCCATATATTCTATATTTGATAATTATCTTGCAGTTCTTGAATATTCTGTATTGGTTTGAATTCCCATTTTGTATATCATTGATTTCAAATTTGGCAAATGTTATGGGTTAAGTTGTGTCTTCTAAAATGTAAAAATTGAAATCCCAATCTCTAGATCCTCAGAGTGTGATGTATTTTGTTGAAAGGATCTTAAAGAGGATATTAACATTAAATGAGGTCTTTGGAGTGAACTCTTATCCAATAGGAGTGATGTTCTAATAAAAAGAAGTGACTAGGACACAGACATACACAGAGGGAAGACCACATGAAGACAGAGAGAGAAGACGGTTATACACAAGCCAAGAAGAGAAGCCTCAGTAAATACAACCCCATTAACACCTTAGACTTCTAGAATTATGATAAAGTAAATTTATCCTGTTTCAAATACCCAATCTGTGCTACTTTATTATAGTAGCCTTAGCAGATCCCCAGACATTTAACAAAGGCATTCCCTGTTTCTGTTACCGTATTTTTAAATTTTAGCATTTTGTTTTGATTTATTCTTTGAGTTTACATCTCTCTGTTTATACTAACCATATGTTTTTTTCACATTAACCTCTTTTCCAATAAAGCCCTTAGCATATTAGTTATAATTGTTTTAAACCCCTGGTCTGATTATTCCTCAACCTCTATTATATCTGAGTCTTGTACTAACAGTTGCTCTGTCTATATTTTTTGTATTTTAGAATGGTTTATAATTCTTTGATGAAAGTCAAACATAATGTATTGAGAAAAAGGAAGTGAAGTAAGTAGAGAGAATGAGGTTTCATGTCTAGATGGGTGAAGATAGTTTGGGTTTACTAATTATTGTAGTTGTAGCTCTCAGAAGACAGCGTTTCCTCCAGTGTCTTTGTTTTTGTCTCCCATGTTGGCTTTATGTTTCCCTAGTGACCCCTACTTAAATAGTCTAAACTTTGCAGTTCTTTTCTGCTGTAATTCTTACTATTGCTGAGGAGCCCTTTTAATGTGGTGGCAATCTGTGGAGAAAAGGGAGTCATTCTGTGTTTCTTCATGTAGATATTAGTCTTTTACTGAGCCTGTGTCCCTGGGCTGTGATCTAGCTCCCAAGTTAGGTGAGACAGGGAGAATAAAGATGCCTAGAGTTGACTATTTCTCTACCTTCAGCATGGTCGGGGTCTGATAAAATCCAGGTTTATTACATAGTTTTCCTTGAAGGCAGGCCTTTGTTAATGACGACAGAGTGCTCTGGGTATATTTAAAATGATTGCTTTCCTCCTTTGCTGCTGGAAACAAAATGGAATTTTCACCGATTTTCATCCTGGGAGACTGGCAGGGCTTCTGATTATAAACAAATGTACATGTGTAGACCTGTAGTTTTTGACCTCTCAAGATGGCCCATATTCAGCCTCTAGCAGTGACTCAATGACCCTCTAAGTGTTCCTAGCAGTCTCCAGCTGTGGTTTCTTCTCCTAATGAGCTGTGGTTCTCTGTATCCACCTGCCTGTCTTTCCAGTGTTCATAATGGTAGTTTGTCCTGTGACTTCCATTCTCAGGTGAATTTGTGAAAATTTGTTGGTTTTCAGTCTGTTCAAAATTTAAAAAAAAAAAAAATTTTTTTTGTAAGCATGAGAGTAACAACTTCCAAACTGCTTGTATTTAAGAATAGGAATCAGGGGTCCAAAACAATAATTTTTACAGTAAGTCTGAACATTATTTAATTTTACTTCCTGCTGCTACCAAATTAGAAAAGTTGGATGATAGAATGAAAATAAAGAGTGAAGAGTGATACCTAGAATAAGGTATTGAAGACTTTAGGGAGAGTGAACTCCGTAGGTTACATCTCCTCCAGGGTCTATACAGAGAAGAGACCACCCTCCACCAAAAGCAAAACAAAAATTATGACTAACCACAGTAAGCCTGAGGCACCCAAACATCCCTGTGCTTCCGTTGTGCTGGGAGAAACCACCTAGATAAGGGGATGGTCCTCTGTACAACCCTTATAACAGAGAATTCCTAAAGCAGGGACTCTCAGCCTTAATGCACCTTAGAATGACCTGGTTATAATATAAAAGCCTGATGACTATGTGACACAAAATCAAATTAAATCAACAATTAATTCAGAACTTCTTGGAAATAAAAACAAGGTGTTAGTATATTTTAAAGTTTCACAGATATGCTCAATATGTTCACACTCATACCAAGGGAATCACAACACTAACTATCCCTCAAAGTTATTTCATCCTGGAATTTATGTCTATTTCAAATTTGATAAAACATGTGAACACATTTTAAAAATCCATTCTTCCCATTTTATTGGGCAGCATAAGCATTTTCTTTATGACGTAGTCAGAGCTGAACTAGCTACCACGTATTTACATTGAGAGGATGCATAAACACACAGGGTAAATCACTTCTGTCTTTGACATCCAGTGGTTACTTAGCT
>CAUYQG010109280.1:0-19156 GCA_963574415.1 Tarsius wallacei | reverse complement strand
CCTACATGGGAAATCTATTTTTTCAAGATAAATAATTACATTGTCTGCCTATGATGATTTTTCTTCTTCTTTGCAAATCATTAAACATCATAATTCTCTTTCCTGCCTCACTCATTTGGATAGGATTTTTTTTTTTTTTTTGAGTTGGAGTCTCACGCAGTCGCCCAGACTGGAGTGCCGTGGCCCCTCCCGGCCACCGCAGCCTCGACCTGCTGGGCTCCGGCGATCCTTCCGCCTCAGCCTTCCAAGTAGCTGGAACTACAGGCGCGCACTACCACACCCGGCTGGTTTTTGATTTATTGTAGAGATGAGGAGGTCTCGCCAAGTTGCCCAGGTGGGTCTCGAACCCGCGGGCTCAGGTAATCCACTCACCTCAGCCTCCCAAGGCGCGGGATTACAGGCTGAGCCACTGAGCCCGGCTAGGATTTTTCATAACTGTAAAATGGTAGTGATGATAGTTGAAATATTTTAGAGCAACATTTGACTTCTGTTAACAAGATTATAAAACTTTTCCCTCTTGATTTATTTAGGTGATTTATTGCTTATGAATGAATAAATATTTGGTTATTCTTTCATTATATCCCTGAGCATTTTTGGAGAGAGATATTCCACTTATTAAAAGTTGAGATGTGTTCTTTATTTTTGTTTTTTAAAATTTGTGTCACTTTTTCCCTCCTTATTTCACTCTCAAATGGGGTAGCAATCACGCCTCCTCTACCACCTGAGATGCAATGCAGTGAACAGTCGTGCTCCAGCTTTTGTGTGAACACGCGTTTTCATTTCTCTGGGGTGTGTTCTGAGGAGGGAGCTTGCTGGGTCAGACGGTAACTCCAGTTTCATCCTGCCAGGAGTTTTGGACTTTTCCAAAGTGGCTGCAGCATTTACATTCCTACCAAGGGTGTAGGAGGGTTCCATTTTTTTTCCATCCTCACCAATACTTGTTACTGTCTGTCTTTATGATGAGAGCCATCCTAGTGGGTGTGAATTTTTTAAATTAGCATTTAAAAAATAATGTTATGGTTGAAAATGGCTTAAAATTGGGATGAATGAAATGCCTAAAGGAGAAAATAAAACACACTCCTGACTAGCACAGACAGAAAAGCGACTGTAGCATTTTGGGGTGGAACATGTCAGTCTTTTTTTCTGTTAATGGTTGTGGCTGTTTAAAACTTTCTGTTCCAAGAGATGGCTCATATTATTTTAATAGTTGTTATATGCGTTGTCACTTAGCATGTAGGGAATGTTCGCTATTTTATTTAAAACCCCCTCAAATTTATAGACTGCTAATTACTTTTTCTGGATGTTCATAATATTATTTATTTAATTAATAGTAAGCATTTAGGCAGTTTGATACTAATCACTACCAGAAGCAATCTTACAACACAATTCTTTGTTAAATATTTTCAAATATAAGGATCATTTGTTCTTTAAAATCTATTCAGGCTATTAAATTATAGAGTCAGCAATTGTGAGCATTTGAATCCTTCATATACAAAGCCAGATGAGTCTGTAAAGTTTCTACTAATATATACACATAATTTTGGAGAAACATGTGTCGACTTGTCAAACTCTTGCCTCATTTTTGTTCAGGGTTGCTACCTTAACTTTGCTGTCACTTGATCATCTTTACAAAATAAAACTCAATGCCTCATGATTGATTACATACTTGATTTTCTTTGTAAGTTGAACTACTATCAATATTCTATTGCGAAGTTGTTTGTGTTTTATTTGTTTCTATATTTTCTAGGCAAGATTCTTTTTCTATAACCACATTCTCGTACGATGAACCTAGAAGTTTCTACAGCCAGGTTGAAAAACAAACTAACAGCTAATTACCGGGGGCGGGGGGGAGATGCAATCCTGGAATAGCTAAATCTGACCCAAAAAGTTACTTTTCAAAATATCTTATGCTTGACAAAATTGCCGTGTAACTGAGGAAGCTTTGTCTTTCTAGAAGTTATAACCTTTCCACAGTTAGTCTATTTCTTTGTTCATGTTTGACAGCATCCAAATTAACCTTCTGTGCCATTTGCCTTTTTAAAAAGTTAACATCAAAAGAAATTCAACATGGATTACATACATTTTAGCTATTATTCAAGAGGATTTATCTTTTAAAGAACTTGGCTGTAAAATATTAACTGTATAATTGTTTTGACACATGGAGCTCAAGTTCAATTTTGCAACAGTTTTACAGACTGTCCAAGTGGATGCTGAGGAGGCTGTTAAGTAACTAAAGTTTTTATTATTTAAAAGGAAGCCACAAAGAAGGACAAAATTATGAATTTCACAGCAACTTGGGTGGACTTAGAGTCTATCATACTGAGTGATCTTTCACAGAAACAAAGAGCTGAGTACCACATGTTCTCCGTCATAAGTGGACTTTGAACAATTATCATAGTACTATAAGAAAGGGATTGACGGTAGTGGGAAACTGCCAGGGGAGCGGGGGGCACACCTCATCAACAAGGATACCTGCATAATGAACATTTGTATATCTAACCCTGAATTGTACCCCACATCTTTAAAGTAAAAAAATTTTAAAAAATAATAAAAGGAAGCTAGAAGCTTATTTCTAATGTCATTTCGTAGTCAAATGTGACTTCTATGATATATGTGGCACATTTAGAAAATTTAGATACATTATAGTTATTCTTCATCCTTTTTCCACCTGCAGTTTATGCGCCCCAAATGAACACATAGTTTTATGTTCTGCCTTTTTATGGGAACATTTTTGCTCAAAAATACGCACCTTGACAGTCTGCTTCACTTTGCAGTCCTGTAAGTGCATGCAGTGTATGTAAAAGCTCTCACAGACTGATGTCTCTGATTCAGTAGTGAAGGTTTGTCTTTAATTTTGCTTTTTGAAATTAGTGATAAAAATTCCCAGTTAAAGTATAAAAAGCATTGTTTTGACAACTTCAACAGTAGTTTTCCGAATGACTGACAGTTGATTTCTAGTAATGATAAATGACAATTCATTTATTTTGTTTTGATTGTTTTAATGCCTCTTATGACTCTGAAATATGGGTACAAGCCTTTCCCCAATTTTTTCTCACAATCAGATTGCATTTTAAATGCAGCTTAGGCATATAGATATCTATTTTAAATAAGATTGAAATGTTTTTTTGTGTCAAATCCAAATTATTCAAATGTTATGCCATTTTGTTAAAAAAAAGTCTTTTGATCTTTGTGACTCATTTCAGCATTCTATTTTTGCAGGAATAGAAATTATTCAACAGCATGGCGTTCTGCCTTTTTTTTTCTTTGCCCTTAAAAAATGCTCCATTAGTAAGTCATTACTGACAGGTCTTGCTTGTTTTCTTTGATGGCCGTCAAGTTATTGGAATGGCAGAATTCACATCTTGGTATTAGACATCTGAATGACAGCTGCATGATCAGTGTCGCTGACTAAAGTTTGGCTTTCTATGAAGCTTGAAAGACCTATTAAATAGCATTTTGTTCTGAATTGTGGAGCAATATGAGCCCTGCTCCTATTAACAGCACGAGGAAGCCATGTCTGTGGCTCCAGCGTTGTACTGTTGGCCTTCCTCTAGAAGGTTTGGGGACAGGCTTAACTATCTGTGTCTTTCTGCAGACCGGCAGCTAATAGCTGTGGCTGGGCACAGATAATTAACATTTGGACACCTACTGGCTTTGATTTAGACGGGCTACTCTGGATTTTAGTCATCTGTTAGGAGGCATTAATAGTTCTGGGAGCAATATCTTGTAGGTCAGACAGTCCTTCTCATGTCTCAGATCTGCCATGCAGCTTTAGCCCTGTGCAGTCACACTGGCACTCTGGGCTTCGGTTCTCATCCACAATCCATTTCCAGACACCCCCGCAGCGGTCACCCCTCATTTCTCACCTTCTCCTATTTTCAGTTGTTGTCAGCTTTTTCTGCCCTACAGAATCACATGTGGAGATTGTAAAATCCCTTACCCTACACCTAGGAAGCCCGAGTCCCTGTGGGCTGGACCCAGGCATGGGTATTTTTTAAAGTTTAATAGGGGATTCCAGCAGACTTCCCGGTTTGAGACCCCTTTCTCTGGTCCTTGCTCTCTGGCTTCTTGTGGCTTGGCTCTTTCCTCAGATTCCGGCTCCACCTCTTCCCTCCCTTCCTTCAATGTTTCCAGCCTGTTGCCCTTTCCCTCTGACCTCTGTGCTGGCTGACTCAGGCTCTGCATGTTTCTCTGGCTTCCAGGAACTTAGAGAAGTCCAGGGGATTTTTGTGGGGCAGAGTTTCTGTCAGCCATGGCCAAAATCCACATTGGTCTATCAAATACATTAATCTATTGATGATAGGAAAATATTGTTTCCTAAGATAGGAATTTTTCTTTTTCATGCTCCAAACTCGAAATTCATATCTGATGGTACTAAGCATCTCAAAAGATGTGGTGGAAAAACATCATTTCTGAAGAGACTAAAATGCATAATGACGGTGTAGGTAGCAGAATCACTAAATTCTTCTCATCCTACCACCTTTGGCATTTCATATAAATCATGCTTCAAGAATATACCCATGCGACAGAGCCCGGCTGTGCCATCAAAGGAACCATTTGATTTCTGAGTTTGCTTCGTGTTCACTTCACTTTTTCTGTCAACTCTCAGTCAAGAGAAGTGGATGGATTTTCAGTGGAAGCTAATGTTAACTTAAATTTAGAGGCTTGCAGAAAAAAGATAACAGCTTCTGCCAGGCAAACACAAAGAAATACTATGCCTCTTCGAAGAGGAAGCAAGCTTTCTGTGTCCATTATGTGAATATCTCACACGTTTTGCATCTTCCAGATAAAAGTTCTTACAGACTGGAGTACTGCAAATGCCTTCTCCTAGAACTGTGTTTGTGTTGCTCTCAGTGAGGTGCCTGGTTGGAGAGAAGAATTGACCGTAATTGTATCCATCAATCTTTACCCATATAGTTTTTGCTTTTTGTGCCCATCAAGGAAGTTTTCCTTAGCTCCAGTGATCAGGAAGATATTTCTTTTAAAAGTTTTGAACTTAAAATCTGTAAAGCATCTGGAGTTAGGCAAGAGTTCTCATATAAATCATCAATTATTCCAGTACCATGGATTTTTACACCTAGCCATCAGCTGTACCTGTCAAAACCAAGTTTCCTTGTACACAGGGTACTGTTACTGGGCTTTCTTTCTTGTCCTTTTGGTTGACTTTCAGAATCTGCACCATTTTCCCTACATTTCTAATGATTGTAACTTAATAATACCATATTTCTTTAATCCTAAGTTGTCATTAATATTAACATATACCATTGTTCTATGTAAAACTGCAAAGAACAAATAAGGCTGCCAATTTACCTGTACAATGACCATCTGTGTACCTAACCCTGAATTGTACCCCACATTTTAAAATTAAAAATTTTTTTCAATGAAATTTTGAGACATCTATTGTAGGATATTAATTTCATGAATGCTGAATTATGAAAAAATATGCATATTAGAACTAATGACAAATTCCAAATACTAATATTTGATAGAAAACCCCACCATTTTCTTTTTTTAATATGGTGTATTAACACTTCTTGGCCCTTTATGTTCTCTTTAATTTTAGGGATTTCTGTCGGGTTTCAACATAATTCACATTTTGTCTGGAACTACATTGACTATATATGTCAATTTTGGGAAATGACACACTTTTCTTACTTTTTCCCATTCACAAATATTTTTTAGTTTAATTACTTTTTAAAAATGGTTTTCAATGAAGAATTAAATTGCCTCCTTTAAAATCTTGCAGGTGTTTATTTCAATGAATATATACCAGGGTTCCTAGTGAATTTTGATGGGGAAAGTTTTTTTTTTCTCTTGGTTTTTATTATATAAATATGCCAGTTATATTAATAGCTTGCTACTTTATCCAGCCATATTGTTATCCTTTCATGATTTCTAATATGGCTTTATCTTTATTTGATTTTATTGGTAGAATATAACATCATGTGAAATATAAATGTGAGTGGATCCTTATGCCTTCAATTTTTTTTTCTTTTTCATCTTCTAGTAGACGAAAGTCTCCAGAATACTGATGAGTAACAGTAGCAACAAAGGGAAATTTTAAAGTTTTACCACTTAGATTAATGTTTATTGCTGGGTTTTAACTAGCTGTCCTTTGACATATTTAGAAAATTACTATCTAATCATAATTCTTTCTCCATGTATTAGAGCATATTTTTGTTTTTCTCCTTTTTGTTGCTTCACACTTCAAATTAATTATTTTATTTTAATATATAAATTTATTCCCCTAGTCTCTATTTCCCACTTCCATTCTTTCCTCCATCTCATCATAGTCACTTTAAGTGTATCTTTCTGTTGATATGTTTGTTCACCTTCTGTGTATACATGCATCATTTTAGTCAAGGTTTTGCTGATACACAACATGCTAAGTGAAAAGTGTCCATATCACATGGGTCTAGCTCAGTGAATTTTCCTAAGACTGCCTGTGCCTGGCACCCAGATGAAGAAGCAGCGTGTGACCAGTACCCACACACCCATCTCCTTTTCTAGTCTTCCCCTCCTCCAGAGTGGGTGAATTACTTCCAACTACAATATATTAATTTTGTCTGTTTTCAAACTATCTGTGCTTTACTTGTAGTTGTAATTTGTGTATTGTCTGACCTGCCTGAGGGCGCCAACCCTTAACCCTTTTGCCTGTTGTTCAACACTTGTGCTGTTATGTGGTTTGAGTTGTTGTGGATAGTGACATTTAAAACATTGTTTAGCATGTCTTTGAATGGATATATGTGTGCACTTCTGTTGAGTGGAAACTTAGGAATGGAATTGCTATTTCTTGAGTTTGTATGTGTTCGGCTTTTATAGATAATGTCAAGAAGTTTTCTAAGGTGGTTGAACCATTATAAACCCCCAGCAGTTGTATATGATCATTGCAATTGATCCACATCTTGTACAAAACTTAGTATTTCTTCAACTTTTTAAATTTTGTCAATTATTTTGTGTTTTAATGTTGTCTTATTGTGAATTTGGTTTGCATTCACTGGTGACTCATGTTAAACATATCTTTCAATTATGGATTTCTAGATATTTTCAATGCTACTGTAAATTATATCTTTTTAATTTCAGTTATTTGTTGCTGACACATTGAAATATACTTTTAAAATATTTGATGTAATATACCATTAACTGATAATTTTATTCTAAAGATTTATCACTTATCTGATTTTATATCACATAGGTACTTACTTTTGAGTTATTATTATTATTATTATTTTGAGTCAGAGTCTCCTTCAGTTGCCCAGACTGGAGTGCAGTGGCACGCTCCCGGCTACCGCAGCCTCGACATCCTGGGCTCCAGCGATCCTTCCACCTCAGCCTTCCAAGTAGCTGGAACTACAGGCGTGCATTACCACGCCCGGCTAATTTTTTTGATTTATTGTAGAGATGAGGTCTTGCCAAGTTTCTCAGTCGGGTCTTGAACCCACGGGCTCAGGCAATTCACTCACCTTGGCCTCCCAAAGCATGGGATTACAGGCTGAGCCACCTAGCCAGGCCTTTTTGATTTATTATTATGATCAATATTATCATTTGTGAAAAATTGCTAGCTTTATTTTTTCTTTCTAACACTCATGCACTTTTTTCTTTCTTTTTTAAAGCAGGATTTATTGAGAGGACAGAAAAGCTCCCAGAGCAGTAGGAGACCCAAGGGGGTTGCCCTTGCATGTTCTTTCATTCTCTCTTTCCTTTCTTTCTTTGCTTTTATTGCTCTGGCTAGGAGCTGCAGTACAAGGTTGTATGAAAGTGTTACTCGTTAGCATTCTTTTTTCAGTCCCTATCTCAGGAGGACAGCTTTCAATAATTCACACTGAGTATGACATATACTATAAGTTTTTTGCAGGCAGTCTCTAAGAGGTTAAGGAAGGTCTCTTCTATTCAACGTTTTACTATGAATGGGTAACAAAGTTTATCAAAACTTTTTGAGATTAATAAATGGTTATAAAAGTTCTCTGTCTGATCATGTAGTATGACTGCCATCCTTTAAGAGGTGCCTTACATTCATGCTGCTGTGTAAACCATCCCATTGTATACCATAGTTGCTCTTTGCCATCATACTGTAGGGCTCATTTCATGGTATGCCTTTCTTAAATTAGGTTATACAGTCTGCGGCTTCTGTCTTGGGTAAAAGCTCTTTTTCTCTTGGATTGTTCTTGCTGGGAAATGCCATGTTGTGAACAGCCTGTTGGAGAAGCTCACATGGCAAAGAACTGAAGCCTTCTGCCAGCAGGCACAGGAATGATTTATGAGCAGATCTGTCAGCCATAGCCAAGTCTTTAAAGACTGCAGCACCTTCCAGTAGCTGAACTGCTCCCTTTCAAGGACCAGAAGCCAGAAACACTTAGCCAACCTCTCCCAGAGTCCTGACTTTTAGAAGCTTTTAGTTATTTTTGCCTGCTAATTTTTGGATATTTTATTATACAAATCAGATAGCTATTACGTGTCACAAATTCTGATTTTTAAATGGTAAACTATCCTTACACTTCTTGTTCAAGTTGATTAAAAAGTATTTTCCTTTTTCTGAATTTGGTTTTCCTAGAATTTTTACATTTATGTTCATGGAGTTGATTGATATATAATTTTACGTTATTTTAATATCCTTGCCTGCTTAGGTTGGTCTTGTAAATGAGTTTAATAGTATTCCTTATTTCTTAATTCTCTGAAGGAGTTCATATAATGTCCATGTTATTTCTTTCTGAAATGTTTAAAAGAATTTACTGATAAAGATATATGGATATAGAGTTTACTTTGTGAGAGATTTTTAGTAATGAATTCAACATTTTAAATAGGTGTGGGGATATTAATATTTTTATTTCATATTGCATCTCTGTTTTAAAGAGTTTATCCTTTGTACTCGAACTGTAAAATGAGTGAGTACAATGTTTTCTTGATATCTTATTTTCTTTTCCACATCTGTGAGAATCATAGTGATTTCCTCCTTCCTTTCCTGATGTTTGTATTGTGTGTTCTCTACTTGTTTCTTGTACCTTCCAGAGAACTATTGTTTGCCTTTGCTCAACTAGTGGATTTGTCTTATATTTCATGTATTTCTGCTCTTATTATTTCTTTTGTTCTATTTTCTTTTTCTTGCTGTGTGATACGGAAGCTTAGATCAGAGGTCTGTAAATTTTTTTGAAGGCTACATGGTATTTTAGACTTACTGATCATGTGATTTGTTGTCTAGCTACTCAATTTTGTCACTATAACATGAAAACAGTGAGGAGCAGTAGCAAATAAAAGGCAGTGGCTATGTTCCAATAAAACTTTATTTGCTAACACAGGCAGTAGACTGCATGTTGGTTTGCCTACCCTGGCATTAGATTGTTGATTTTTAACTTTAGTTTATTTAATTAGAAGTGCATTCCAAGCTCCAAATTTTCTCTGAAACTCCTGTAGCTATATTCTACAAGTTTTAAAAATCGTGACTTCACTATCTGTTCAAAATATATTCTGATGTCCACTGTAGGTTTTTTTTCTTCCTTGATCTATGGCAATTTGGAAGTATATGCTTAACTTTTAAGGAAAGGAGACTTTCTTTTACCTTTCTTTGCTTATTTTCTATTGCTGAATATGTGAGAAGAACATATGCTTATTTAAGTCCTTTGAAATTTTTTATTTTTTTAAGACCTAGCATTTTATTCGCTTTTGTTAAATACCACATACACTTAAGAAGAAGGAGTATTGTATAGTTGCTGAGCACAGTATTCTTTATATGTCAAGGAGCTGAAGCCTTTCAAATGTTCCATTCAGATCAAGGCAGTGCTGATTTGTTCATGCTTTTAAAATGAAGGTAAATAGATTGATTGATTTTTAATTTTGGTTTTCCATTACTCATTATGACCCTAGAATGCATTAAAAGTTCTGTTCTAACCCAAGGCGTAGTTTTTTTTTTTAGCAAAAATATTAATTTTATTAAATCACTGACAATTAAAATTATATATTTTTGTTGTTTCTTTATTTCTGAAATTTAGTTACTCCAACAGTATATATTTGGGTGTTGAATATTGATCGATATCGGTCCTTTCCCCTTGCAAGCTAACAGTAGGCATCTGTCCTTTTGATGGCAGATTTAAGTTTTATGAAAATCTTTCTAAAATTATTTTGATGAATATTATTTCTGCCTCTTTTGTTCATTCTCTACTTTAGAAATATCACTGATATGCCAGTTATCTCTTATTTGGCTTTAATCTCTGTCATCTTCTCTATCCCATAATTCTTCTCTACTTCATTTGTGTGATTCACTTAATTAAGTCTACTCTTAATAACACTGATTCTTGCCGGGCTTTGTGGCTCAGCCTGTAATCCCGTGCCTTGGGAGGCTGAGGTGAGTGGATTGCCTGAGCCTGCGGGTTCGAGACCCTCCTGGACAACTTGGTGAGACCTCATCTCTACAATAAATCAAAAAATTAGCCGGGTGTGGTAGTGCGCCTGTAGTTCCAGCTACTTGGAAGGCTGAGGCGGAAGGATCGCCAGAGCCCAGCAGGTCGAGGCTGCGGTGGCCGGGAGCGGCGACGGCACTCCAGTCTGGGCGACAGAGCGAAACTCCAACTCAAAAAAAAAAATAACACTGATTCTTGATTGTGTTTTCTTTATATTTTGTTATGGCTTTTATTCTAATTATTTTTAACTGGTGTTCATCTTTCTTGATGAACTGGTGTTCATCAATGTTCTCTCCATTTCTTTTCTAATTGGGATGGCTCACTTTTCTAGTTAGTCTGTTTTCATAGTCTCTCCCTTCCTTCCTCATTTCCTCCTTCTTCCCCTCCTTCCTTCCATCTTTCCTTGTTTCCACATTATTGGATATTCATGTGTTCTCCCCTCCCTCTCCAAAGTCCCATTGAAATACAGCTTGCAGAAATTAGACCTGCATATCTCATTGTTCTAATCAAAGTAATGCACATATTCATACATATGTAATATGAATAAGTATACATATATATGAGTGCATACAAAAGCGTTTGTAAATGCTACACTGCCATGAGTAGCATTTGCATGTGACATACACATGTCGGCTTGTGACACTAGGATGATGCGGTTGAGACTAGTTATTTCCGATAGGTGGACCTGATCCTCTGGTTGTTTCCATGAGGAGTGGCTTGGGGATGCTCTTCCATCCTCATCCAGTGATGGGACGTTGGCGTCTTGTCTCACGTCTCTAACAGCCAAGCCGTGGCTTTCCCAGCCAAGGAGAGGGACTTCCCTGAGCCTGTGCTGGGGCTGGAGCATCTTCAGGCTAAAGCTTTGCTGCTGAGGCTCCTTGAAGTAACCCTGTGGGGACCCCCATCTGTGCCCATAAGTGATTTCCTTAAGGGCCTTGGGAGGTTGCACCTTTGCTGCCAGTGCGTTATTTTATTCACTTACGGATCGGCATTATTAATTATCTAACTCTAATTAGCTAGAATTTTGAGTACAGATATCATTTTGGCTGAGTTTGAGGGATTTCTGAAAGGAAATATCAACCTCTTACCACAGTTTCTGTTACTGTTTCTAGCAGGGTGGAAGATGCAAACCTAAATGGGTAAGGATGTTAGGGAATGTCTCAGTAGGGGCAGCTATTGCAGTCGAGGAAGCCATGGACAAACTGTCATCCTTCGGGGACCTTCAAGGTGCAGGGTGTGAGTAGGGTCCCATCTAAGTGTGGACATGAGGTCAGTGGGAGGTGCTGCCCACATTAGGCCAGGCGTCTTAGGCAAGGAGTCGAACTATTGCTAGAAGCTATGGAGAATGCATTCTAAGGACTAACTGAATGGGCCTTTTAGCTAGACAGGTAGGGAATAATATCACATTTTTAAAATGTCCCTTGAGGTTATATTGATGTATTTACGGATTTTCCTTTTTTTTTTTTTTTGAGCTGGAGTCTCACTCTTTCACTCTGTCGCCCAGACTGGAGTGCAGTGGCCACTCCTGGCCACCGCAGCCTCGACCTGCTGAGCTCATGCGAGCCTTCTGCCTCAGCCTTCCAAGTAGCCGGAACTACAGGCCTGCGCTACATTGCCCGGCTAATTTTTTGATTTATTGTAGAGACGAGGTCTCACCAAGTTGGGTTCGAGACCCGCGGGCTCAGGCAATCCACTCACCTCAGCCTCCCAAAGTGCTGGGATTATAGGCTGAGCCACAGAGCCCGGCCCAGATTTTCAAGTAAGTATATTTCCCCTGAAAAATCTAAATTAGAAAAACAAAGAAGGTAAATTTGAATCATATAATTGTAATAAGGGTCCACCATTAAGCACTCAAAATAAAAAACATGAACATTAGCCATTTTAAAATGTGAAAAAAAATGCAAGAGAGGTAGTTTTTTTTTTAACTGATCTTGTGGATCTTTACTTCATTCAGACGTTTGTTTCTCACTTTCTTTGTCCAGCCCTCATCAGGTGCTGAGTATACAGTGATAAACAAATGTCACTTTATACTCATATTTTAGACATAATCCATGACCTCCTGGAGACCGAGAGAGAGAAGTATGCAGCTTTCCGTGATTAACTAGTGAGAAAAGGGTCACCCCTTAATGCGTATGAAAATAAACTCAGCCGTGGCCCTGCAGCCTCTGTGGTTCCTGTGTGAGGTTGTGCAGTTCAGACTCGGGACTCCTTTCTATACGTTTCCCGTTCTGTGGGGTTGGCTTTTTTCAGTCCTTTTCTTAGAGCGGGTACCATTTTTTTCTAGTAAGCCCACACAGAATGGATGCTTTTTTTTTTTTTTTTTGAGTTGGCGTCTCACTCTGTCACCCAGACTGGAGTGCAGTGGCCGCTTCCGGCCACCGCAGCCTCGACCTGCTGGGCTCCGGCGATCCTTCCGCCTCAGCCTTCCAAGTAGCTGGAACTACAGGCATGCGCTACCACGCCCAGCTGATTCTTTTGATTTATTGTGGAGATGAGGTTTCACCTGCCCAGGCGGGTCTCGAACCCGCGGGCTCAGGCAATCCACTCACCTCAGCCTCCCAAGGTGTGGGATTACAGGCTGAGCCACCGAGCCCGGCTTCAAGCTGTATTTTCTTACAAACATCTCCATACACACTCTTCTTCTGTCTACAATAGAAGAACTTCCAGCATATGTCATAAACTACATGACCAGTGACTGAGTTACTCTGTTCTTATAGCCTCTCAGAAGGACCCACCAGACATGAGAACAGCTTATGAAGAAACACCACCTGGGGTGAAGTTAAGCTTGCCTGAAATACAAATATTGCTTTCTTTATTTCTCTTTTAAAATTGACTTCACATATAACAACAGCTCAATGTCCATTATAAATATATAATTCTTCTGAAACGCTGAAAGAAGACTCTTTAGGAATTGAAATCTGATACAAATTAACATTTACATATGGCAGCATGAGGTTGTAAACTGTAACCTAGGACCCATCTTCTTAGAAGCAATGTCTTATTGGAGTACGAGTTTTATACCTGAATGGACCTGAGAGATATGTCCTCTAGGAAAATCTCATGTCTTTTCCAGTGCTGTACCCTACCCTTTTGGGGGGGCCTTTGAGTTGTCTGTAGCTCCTCATTTGTATTTCACGATTCATTGAGAGAAACAAAGCCATGAGCAAACAATGCACAACAGAATGTAATCATCAAAATGTTTTATTTCTGTATTGTAGATGTTTGCAGATGCCCTGTATGTGAATGAATCGAGTAAGTACTCTAGAATTACCTGCTGAGAAAGAAAAATTGAGATGCTAAGAATGGTGTGGCATCATTGCTGACTTCAATTTGAAGAACCTCTCTGATTCTAAGTTCCTGATGGGAATAAGTATTTGGAAGTGGCTAAAAATAGAAAAATATTTAGGGAAGAATTATTACCAAATTTCTACATTTTATGAAACAGTTGTGCTCCCTATGGTGGCACTGGGTTGTGGACTTGAGGATTAGGGGTATCTCGTGTTATTCTGCATCATGTAATGTCTATGTATGTGCTTCTGAACTTATAAGGCTGAATGTTTTTTCAGGATAGATTTTCCATTTACACAGCAAAATTGCCAATGTCCACTTCTAGAAAATAATATTATCAACATCACACACTTTATATAGATTACCTCCCTGATTCTTCACCAGGGTCACACCTGGGATTCAGTTTATTATCCCCACTGCCCATTGGGAGAATTGGAAATGCCATGATGAGTGACTCAAGCTCTCAAGTTCCTGAATGAAAAGGTCAGATCATGACCTCTGTTGTGTGGCATAATGCTGATGTTGTCAAATCCTGACTTGAACTCATGACTCAGTTAAGGGTTATCAGTCACCATGAAGGGAGTTTAGCATATTTTAAGCCTAAAATATCCCAGATACTGCTTGTCATTATAAAGTGGCACCAGTGGTCATGATCAGGGTAGTATTCGGTCAAGTTTCTCACACACTAAGATGGTCATTATTGTGAAAAGTCCAAAATACAGATGATTCAGAACAGTTCACAGATTCTAAGAAGTTGAGAAACAAAATAAGTCAACATGACTGACCTCTATTCATTCTGAGGTGATTTTGCTCAGCAGCTGGCCAAAGCATGTAGGATTTGGTGATGTATTTTAGTCTACTTTGTAATATTTTCTCCATAAGTCTGCAAATGTTGAAATTCTGCCAGAACAAAATGGTAAGGAGAATGACAAGAACTCAATGCACCCTTTGTTAATAGCCTGGTTTCCATCATCTTTGGCAAATTTCTGATACATCATGAGTAAGGAGCTTCAGCGCTCACTCCAAGCCTTTCTGCATGATAAACAGTCAAGTTACTGACTGGTTAAGTGTATCCCATGCAGTCACCAGCCCACAGGAAAAAAATTTCTTAAAACATGTGTAAATCTCATAAAACAGATAAGTGCACTAACAGCATGATCTTGAAAGACGTAAAGAAGGAAATTTAGCTGGACTTCAAGCCAGGCAGAAGGAATGAGTGAGTTCTATTCTTAATCACAGCATATAGTTCAAGGCCAGTTGCAGACTGTTGCATTAGGTGGACTTTAGTTATGAATTAAGAACTATCTGTCTTATTTATTTTTTTTCTGCTCTCTTTGCCATCCATCTTCTACTCAGGAGATTGCACTGGGATCATTTAAGACCATGCCTTGCATTTTTTAAAAATCAACAAAACCCTTCCTGGGAAGAAAATGCTGGGAGAGACTAAGTGAGGACTTGTGAGCAGGTGGCCAGGGCAACATCTGGTGCTGTAGCTTCTCTGCTTAGTCCCTGACTCTTCTCAGGTAGCAGAAGCTGAATGTCATTTTTTAAAAATGGACAAAAGTTTTCCTGTGAAGAAGCGGCTGGGAGAGACTACTGCCCCAGGCTCTGCCTCACCACTGCAGCAGGAGAGACTGCCAGCTCTAGGCTTTGCCTCATCACTTTAGCACCTGGCCAGATCTATGCCTGATTGGTATCCCAGAAGAAGAAAGAGAAATGGAGAACAACTTGGAGGAAGTACTCCAGGAGGTAATCCAAGAAAACGTTCCCCATCTCACCAGAGATGTGACCAGCCAAGCACAAGAGATACAGAGAAGCACAAGAGATACAGAGAATACCCACACATGAGAAGACCAACCCCTAAACACATAGTAATTCACCTACACAAAGTAGGCACAAAAGTAGGCACAAAAGAGAAAATCCTAAAGATAGTGAAAGAGAAAGGTCAGACTACCTACCAGGGAAAACCAATCAGAATGGGTGCAGACCTATCAGCAGAAATAATACAAGCAAGAAGGAACTGGAGTCCAATATGCAAAGTCCTGAAAGATAAACAATTTCAACCAAGAATTTCTTATCCAGCCAAGCTCAACTTCATCAGTGATGGAGAATTGAAATTCTTTCCAGACTTCAATCCCTAAGAGATTATGCAGCTTCCAGATCAGTTCTATAGGAGACACTTAAAAAGGTATTAAGCACGGAAGAAAGAAAAAAAAGAAAAGAAAATACAGCTTGAGACAAAAAGAGGAGAGAGAGAGGTGACCAGTTTTGGAGGTAAGAGGCTTCAGCCCTGACAGGCTCCAGGCTCACGTCATAATTGCAGTCCTGCCTATATGTGAGTGGGGGTAAGTTCTACTGACATACTCTAAGACAGTCCTCCTCTCTTCAGCCACACAGGACTCCAGTCCTACAAGGGAGATACCTGGATACAGTAAAGTGGCATACTGCCAGAGCCCACGTGGAGCTAGAAACCCATCAAAACTCTGAATGCCCATGGCCAATCAGTCTCTGAGAACTTGTGCCCCGTGGTTAGGGCTTAGTGGCCAGCTCCCAAAACATGAATGATCACTTACTGGCTTCACCCACGTAGGGAAGGTACCAACATCGTCTGTGCAGGTTAGGAGCAAGCTGTGGCAAAGTCTGCTGCTTTTGAGTTCAGAATGCAGATTGGCCTTTAGCCAGGGAGGATAAAAGGAGCATCTGGTAGTCCCATGTCTTCCCACAAAAGCAATTCTGGGCAAGGGAGGGCAGTGCCATTCAGGAAGCACTGCCAAAGTGGCCAGGGGGCTCTTCCCCCTTCCCAATTCCCATAGAGTGCTCACAGCTGAGAGTCAGGATGCAGTCCAGCTAGCAAAGAACTTTGCAGCAGAGAGTCCCTTTGAGTGCTGAGCACTACCTATCAGGATAAGTGGAGCTGAAAACAGTAGGGTGAAGGCATCTGCAGTCTAGATGGTCCCTCTCTCCCTAAGGTAAAACTTTGTGCAGCAGAAAAGGCCTTAGGGCAGGTGGACATAGAACAGCAGCAGGATGCCCAATGGTCAGGCCCTCACCAAAAACAACATTAAGGAGAAAAAGTTCAACACGACAGGAGAGCAGCCTATGGGGTAAATATTTCAAATAAAAAATAAATCTCACGAAAGTTCTCCCCAACAGCAACAACTGCTTTTAACTTTAAAAAAATAAGAGAAAATAATGAGAAAACAGGAGTTAGTCTTTACAGATGAGAAAAAAACAGGAAAAAACATCAAAAATTACCAAAGCCTTCAAGAGGTATCATCCACAAACGGTTCTCCCAGACCCGAAACAAAAAAACCCATGCAGAATGACTTGTTGATGATGACAGACATAGAATTCAGACTATGGACAGCAGAGTCAAGGAAAACCATGAAGACATGAATGCACATATCACCCAGGCAACAAAAGCAGTGCAAACAATAAAACTGAGTTGGCCAATATAAGAAATAGTCTATTCTGAAATCCTGGAAGTGAGGAATTCCTTTCCTGAATTTCAAAGCACTATGACAGGACAAAGCTGTGGTTTTGACCAGGCAGGAAAAAAAGAATCTCAGAGCTGAAGGATCAAAATATTGAACTAACCTTACTCCGACAAAAACAAGATTAAAGGGCTCAAGAAAAATGAGCAAAGCCTATGACAGGCTTGGAATTATGTAAAGTTAGCAAATCTAGGGTTGAATGGCATCCCTGAGACTGAAGGGGAAACTGAGAACACCCTGTAGCAAGCCTTAGAAGAGGTCATTCAACACAATTTCCCCATCTCACTAAGAAACAAGCATCAAAATGCAAGGGATCCAGAGAATCTCAGCAAGGTATTATATGAGAAGACCATCCCTGAGACACACAATAATCTGCCTCTACAAGGTAAGCATGAAAGAAAAATCCTAAAGACAACTAGAGAAATGGGACAGTCTGGCCACTGGGGAAAACCCACCAGAATTGCAGCAGACTTTTCAGCAGAAACCCTACAAACCAGAAGGGCCGGGGCCCCATCTTTAATATTATTAAAGAAAAATAATTCCAGTCAAGAATTGTCTATCCTGCCAAGCTAAGCTTCCTCAGTGAAGGAGAATTAAAATCCTTCCCAGATGTCCAATCCCTCAGAGAACACATCACCTCCAGACCAGCTATTTAGGAGATACTTAGGAAGGTTCTAAGCACTGGGGAAAAAAGATCTGACCCATCATGATAGAACAGGAAACTGCAGAGTTAGCAGAACATACAGAGCAACCAAAAAACCTAAAAAAGGAATGCTCCTCTTCAGAGCATTGTAACAGGGAGAAACCATCACATATCGATCATTAACTTGAATGTGGAGGAACGAAACACAACACTAAAAAGTCATACAGTAGCAAACTGGATAAATAAATATGATCCAACATTCTGCTTACTCCAGAAAACCCATCTCACTGCAAATGACACACACAGGCTGAAAGTACAATGCTGGAGAAAGATCTCACAGGAAAATTTAAAAAAAAAAAAAAAGAGCAGGGGTAGCTATTCTTATCTCAGACAAAACAGACTTCACGCCAAAAAAATATTTAAAAGGACTGAGGGCACTACATAATGGTAAGAGGCTCAACCTATTAGCAAGAAATATCCATTGAAAATATAGGATAACCCCCCCAACAGGAGTGCCCAGATTTATAATTGCAACATTAACTAAGAGAGAACATAGACACCCATACAACAATACTCAGAGACTTTACTGCTCTGCTAATATCTGAGACAGATCAACAAGACAGAAACACTAGCAAGGAAATCTGGAACCTTAATTCAACACTCAACCTACTGGGTCTAATAGGTATCTACAGAACACCACCCAACAACCATTGAGTATACATTCTACTCATCAGCACATGGAACATACTCCAAGATTTATCGCATTCTCAGGTATAATCAAGAGTTAACAGATTTCACAATTTCAATATAATACCGTGTATCTTCTCAGACCACAGTGGACTAAGAATAAATATTCTCACCAATAGGACACCCCCAAAATACACAAATATATGAACTTTTTAAAAAAAAACATGCTTGTGGATGACTTTAAGGTTAACACAACAATCAAGGCAGAAATAAAAAGAATCCTGGAAACCAATGAAAATAAAAACACAACACGTCACAACTTCTAAGATGCCGATAATGTGGTCTTGAGAGGGAAGTTTGTGGCATTACACACACATATCAAGAAAACAGAGGGATCTTAAGAAAACAGCCTAACATCAAACCTAAGAGAGCTGGAAAGACAAGAACAATTACATTTATCACAAGCAAGTGTAGCAAAAACTAAAATTGACAGGTGGGACCTTATCAAGCTGAGTTTTTGTGCAACCACAACAAACAACAAAAACACCTGCACCCGTATGTTCATTGTAGCACTATTCACTATAGCAAAATAATGGAACCAACCCAGATGCCCATCGTAGGTGAAGTGAATGAAGAAAATGTGGTACATATAC
>CAUYQG010109275.1:0-22594 GCA_963574415.1 Tarsius wallacei | reverse complement strand
TTTTTTTTTTTTTTAAGAGAAAGGGTCTCACTCTGTCACCCAGGCTGGAGTACAGTGGCATGATCCCATCTCAGCCTCCTAAGTAGCTGAGACTACAGGTACATACCACGAAGTCCAGTTAATTTTTTATTTTTTATAGAGACAGGGTCTTGCTATGTTGCCCAGGCTGGTCTCGAACTCCTCCCTTCAAGTAAGTCTCCCACCTTGGCCTCCCAAAGTGCTGGGATTAAGGCATGAGCTACCATGCCGGGTCTTTTTTTTGAGTCAGAGTCTCACTCTGTCGCCCAGGCTGGAGTACAGAGGTACAATCATAGCTCACTGCAGCCTCAACCTCCTGAGTTCAAATGATCCTTCCTCCTCAGTTTCCTGAGTAGCTGGGGCTGCAGGTGCCCATCTAATTTTTAATTTTTTGTAGATACAGGGTCTTCCTATATTGCCCAGGCTGGTCTTGGCCTCAAGCAATCTCCTGCCTCAGCCTCTCCAAGTGCTGGGATTACAGGTATGAGCCATCATGCCCTGCCTCATTTAGCATACATACTACAATTTGCTTAATCATGCTATATTGTGAGGCATTTCAGGTTACTTCAAAATTTTGTCATTGTGTCTAACACTCAAATGAACATGGACAAGGACAATGAATCATGGACAAGGTTTATTCTCCCATTTAGAATTCTTCAATTAGGGTCAGGCACGGTAACTCAGCCTGTAATCCCAGCACTTTGAGAGGCCGAGGCGGGAGGATTGCCTGAGCCCACAGGTTCGAGACCAACCTGGGTAACTTGGTGAGATCACGTCTCTACAATAAATCACAAATCTAGCCGGATGTGGTGGTGTGCATCTGTAGTTCCAGCTACTTGAAAGGCTGAGGCGGGAGGATCGCCTAAGTCCAGCAGGTGGAGACTGCAGTGGCCGTGAGCGTGCTGCACACCAGCCTGGGCGTCAAGAGTGAGACTCCAACTCAAAAAAAGGATTCTTCAATTAGGACAGAGCCTGGGAAAGTGCAATTACCAAGACAGGGGACTAGAATATTTTTGGAGAAATTGATTGATTTCAATATCTATGGTCAACTGGTTTCTGAAGGTAGAATTCAACACATGGGAAACCCACGAGCAGGGCACATGCATGCCCATGTAGTTTCATGACACGTAAGGCTACCACTCACAATGAGATATCTTTTTATGTGCCCATATCTTGTTACCTTTGGCAGACTTTATTCTTCTTTGGCTGCCGATTGTCCAGTCCTGTCTCCAACAACACTGACGCTTTCTTTTGGGAATTCCTTCTCTACTACTGTAAATCCAGAAGCCAACCTGCCCAGTGTGCATCACGGAAGCCTACCCATTCCCACCATGCCCGGCCAGGCAGAGGCGACAGTCAGTTGCTCTGTCTCCCTGGAGGCGCCTCTTCCCAGCCCTGGCCACTTTGTCAGTTTTTGCCCATTTCCCAGCTGGTTCTCCAGCCTTCCTGGTGATTCTATGAGTTCTCGACCTTCTTCCAATCAATTCCCTTTGCCTTCTATCGGCCAGTCTGTTTCTGTTGCTAGCAGAACCTTGAGAATAAGGACACGTCCCCAACTTAGTGCTTTTCAAATTGCAAGTCAAGATGCTTTCCTGGCTCATGAAGTCATGAGGATAATGATGACCAGCATGTTTTAAAAAATGAAACAACAAAACAGAATAAAAAGGAGGCTGGCAGGGTACAGTGGCTCAGGCCTGTAATCCCAGCAGTTTGGGAAGCCGAGGTGAGAGGATTGCCTGAGCCCATCTGGCAAGACATTTTCTCTACAATAAATAAAAAAATTAGCCAGGTGTGGTGGTGCATGCCTGCACTCCCAGCTACTTGGGAGGCTGAGGTGGAAGGATGGCCTGAGCCCAGGAGGTCGAGGCTGCAGTAGCTGTGATCATGTCACTGCACTGCTGCCTGGGCAACAGAGTAAGACCCCAGTGCAAAAAAACAAAAAAATCAACAGTCCATCCTCTGTAGCTAGGGTAAGTATTCCTTAGTGAGACTTGTTTGTTTTACGTATACATACAGATGTATATTTGTATAAGATGGGTTAAAATAAAAACATGACTAGTTTTGGAAAACACTGCCCTACCTAGACTTCATCACTTGAGAATAAAGAACAGAGCAATCTCTCCTTGATGACTTGTATGTTTCTCCCCAAATCTTTAGTACCTAGAAAAATACACTTCCTTGCCAAGAGCGTGCTGCATTTCCAGGCCAACCCACGATTTTCCCCCATTCACAGCTTGATCCCTTTCCCTATTTTTTAGTTAATGATACTTAATGATGATAGACATCTCTTCCTCCTGGTTTTATAATTTCTGTTAATGGACCAACATTCTGCCAGTCACTAGGCTGCAAAGTTGGGGGTAGTCCTTGCACTTCCTGGAGCACACAGTCAGTTAGGAAAGAAGGAATGCAGGAAGCAAACTCCAACACGGGGACACTTCACCGTAAAAGTATGCACGGTGCCTCACAGGGGAAGGGCAGAGGATTCTTCATACCTTCCTACCAAATCATGACTAAGTTCTGCTGCTTCTACCTTCAAAATATTTTGCCAGATCACCCCCTTGTTTCCATCCCTGCTGGCGTCATCCTAGTTTCAGTCCTTTTAATAATTTTGTGTAGATTCTCTTGCCAATTCTATTATTTTACTGAGGCCCTAGAAAGGATCTCAAACTGCTCTATCTTGTCACTTCCTTGCTCAAAAGTCTTCAAGGATGCCCCATTACCTAGTAAGTAAAGCCTAAACTCCCCAACCCGACACTGTTGATTCAGCTTCTTCCCCGTCGCCCCAAATTTTGTTTCTCGTTTCATGTCCCACCAGGCCAGCTGCCCTCTAGACCAGGTCACAAGGGCCTCTCTTTTCCTATGACATATCCGGCAGAGGCCAGGTTGTCCTCATAGATGTCAACCACAATAACACAGTGCAACAGACTGGAGCAGAAGCAGATATGAGAATCCAGCTGGCTCCTATCAAGTCAGGCATTAAAGAGATTTGCAAAAATGTAAAACAAGGCCACACTTCTCATGAATTGTTTCTGTTGTGGAAAAGATCGTTTTCATTTTATTAAAAAAAAAAAATGATGCTTATGTTAACCTGCAATGAGTTTCTTATTGTTACTTTAAAGAAATATTTTTAAAATTTTTCATTTACATTTTTTATTAAAAAAGAAATATCAACATCTATAGCCTACAAAAAAAGTTCTTTAGGATCCTCTTTTTTTTTTTTTTTTTTAGTCGGGGTCTCACTCTGTCACCCAGGCTGGCGTGCAGTGGCACAATCACGGCTCACCGCAACCTCCATCTTTTAGGTTCAGGTGATCTCTTCTGCCTCAGTCTCCCAAACAGCTGGGATTACAGGCACATTCCACCACACACAACTAATTTTTTTTTTTATTTTTTGTAGAGATGAGGTCTTGCTATATTGCCCAGGCTGGTCTTGAACTCCTGGGCTCAAGCCATGCTCCTGCCTCAGCCTCCCAGAGTGCTAGGATTACAGGCATGAGCCACCACACCCTGCCTTTCGATAATTTTTGAGGCTGTAAAGTATTCCTGAGACAAGAAAGTTTGACAACTGCTGCAGTACACCTAACATGTCAGTCGAAGCAGATCCAGAATCTCTAAAATGCCTGTTTTTCTGCACTTTTTACCCCTACTAATGTTTTACCTCTCTGCTCCAGTATGTTGCGGGATGTTTTAAACTATCAAGAAAACAAGTGGCCAGGCATGGTGGGCTCACACCTGTAATCTCAGCATTTTGAGAGGCTGAGGTGGGAGGATCACTTGAGGCCGGGAGTCTGAGACTAGCCTGGCTAACATAGCAAGACCCAGTCTTTAATTGAAAAAAAAAAAAAAAAAAGCAAGAGGTGTTCATATAAAAAATAATTGTTGTTCTAGAAATAATAGCGTGGTAGAAATAATCACTAGTTGTTTTTATAAATAATCAATCACACCACAGAAAATAAGAAATAGGCCAGGCGTGGTGGCTTATACCTATAATCCCAGCACTTTGGGAGGCCAAGGTGAAAGGACTGCCTAAGCCCACAGGTTCAAGACCAGCCTGGGCAACTTGGCGAGACCTCATCTCTACAATAAATCAAAAAGTTAGCTGGGCGTGGTGGTGCATGCCTATAATCCCAGCTACTTAGAAGGCTGAGGCGGAAGGATGGCCCGAGCCCAGCAGATCCAGGCTGCGGTGACCGTGAGCGTGCCACCACCCTCCAGCCTGGGCGACAGAGACTCAACTCAAAAAAAAAAAAAAAATCGCCTCTGAATAATTTCACAACAAATCCACTCTCTTTTTATTTCCTCAAATGGCAACTCTGAGAAGAAATTCCTGGTTAATCCATCCAAAAGCAACTGCTCCTTCCCCAGATTCCCACAGCACGGCCGTTCAAATACTTCCTGAGGCCCAGCTAGCCCATAAAGCATGCATACTGAATTCCTGAACGTGCACATCTCCCTGTCGCAAATGCTGCTGTATCTACTGATGGAGACGTCGACCAACCACAGAAACCGACATGCTGCTTAGATGGTGTGTTCCCCTAACCCAAGTTCTACACCACACTCAACAAAAGACCCAGCCATCTGTTCCAACGAAAACGGGTCATAGGCCATTGTTCTTAAGCATTGGCCAGGCCATGTGTTCACTGAGCTCTGGCCACCATGTTTCACAGTTTGGCCCCCTCCCCTACCTTGGGGAGGTGAATCTCCTCACTCCACCAGCCCCCCTCAATTTGCTTTCTAAATTAACTATATTTTTCAATCTAAAATAAGAAAACTGGCCATGTTGTAGAATCCTAGAAATGGAAAAGCATACCCAAACCATGGATCCTGTGTCTTACAAGTAACTTGAGGAGAATGTGATCATAATTTTGATGCGTGTCTCATTTTTACACTGACTTTGAACCTGGACACTGCATAAAATGTGGCTCCACTATACACGTGGAATGGACAGATGAGCGGTTCCAAGGCCTCTGCGGCTTATAGATGTTGGATGAACACACTACGTGGGTGAGCCCAGGAGTCCTAGGCCTGCGCAGTCCTGTTTTGTGGAGAGGGTATGGCATCCGCACTGGGCCAGGGCTGCCACCCTTTGCTGGGTGGAAGCCTCAGACCTTCCTTGAAGGCCAAGGTCAGAGGTCCAGCACTACAACGCAGCTTAACCACCAGCTTCAGAGTCGTGCCCTTAGCCACTGCCCTGACACCACAACCCTCCCAAAGCCTGAGCCTTGGGGGAAAGCAAGGAAAGAAAAATGAGCGTTGAAGAGAAGCCCGAGGAAAAGCTGGTCTGTACCATCTCCGCAGTCGAGGCAGCTGTGGTTGGGCTGATTCATCCAGGGCTCACTAGATAGGCCAGTGCCCACAGCCCCACCTAGTAGAGCTCACAGTCACCACCACCCACTCCCGCTTCCTGGGTTGTGTGCCAACACCTGGGCAGCCTGCTGGGGCCGGGCCGGGCCACTCTTGCCCCTACCCTTCGATCTGCCTTGGCTGAGCGGCCAGGAGCACTGAGGGGTCCAGGATCCTCTGGGCTTGTCCGAGTCAACTCACATCACCAGCAAGCCCCCGTGCATACCTGTGTGTCACACACAGAGGCCATCAGGCAGCCTACAGCCTGCTCTACCAGGGCTGAGACTGTAAGGACAATGTCTCCACAGAGAACCTGGGGTCAGTTCACACTCCCCCTGGCAGATGGTATGTATACATACACACACACAGACACACTCCGACAATGTCTCCACAGGGAACCTGGTGTCAGCTCACACTCCCCTGGTAGGTAGGTACACTTATACACACTTGTGCGGTACACACACATATATGCGTGAAAAGTCTGATTTGGGTCTGAGATCTTTCTGCCACCAGGCTCTCAATACCAACCAGCTGGATGACCTTGGGTCACTTACTTAACCTCTATGCTTCAGTATCTTCAGCTATAAGATAAGGAAACCTCACAAGACTTTTTGTAAGGAATACATGAGGAAGAGTTAACAAACATCCATCTCCTTTTTATAAACTGACTTACTGGTCCCCGGCAGTGAAGCGTCACGCAGAGACAAGCTATCGTTACCATCAGCATCTCTGGGACCATGCATCTGGGAACAAATGAGGATTCTGAGGGAATTCACACAACAGATTCCCACAAGAAACACCAAAAATGCCCTCCAGAACCTGTGTCAGAGGAAAGCCAGGGAGAAGCAGAAGAGAAGAAAGAATCTGAGGACCACCCAGGAGGCACCAAGCTCAAGCCCAGTGACTGTTAAGAGAGTTTTGAGTCAGAACTCAAGAGGCTGGGCCCAGGCTGAAAAAAAGACTGTTTCCTTGGAGATCAAGAGATCTGAGAGAAAAACTCAGCTGGGTCCTGGAGGTAGAAGTCAAGTCAATTCAAAGAAAAGATGGAGGCTGCCCCTAGGACCAGCGGGTACCAGCTGACTGGAAGGAAGAAGGAGAGGGCCTGGAGAAACCAGAGTGTTCTTTGCTCTGGCCTACGCTCAGCCACCCATACATCTGAGAGTTTGAAACCCCAAGATCCTTCCTCACTGCGATGAAAATAGACTCCACGTCTGAAGAGGCTCCAAGTTTGTGGTTCTGCAGTAGATACTGCTTAGAGAAACGGGTATGGAGCTCAGAAGAACGGAAAAAGCAGCCTCGAATCTCAGGGGCCTGCTGTCGGGAGGAAATAGCACTCCCCCCTCCGTAACCCAAAGACAGCTTTGTGGTATCCACTTGCCAGGGAAGAATAAAGCCTCCCTGGGCTTTATTCAGAGCCCAGCACCCAGCATGGTGAGCTCAAGGAAGACTTTGTGAATAATAAACAGATGCCTTCCTGGGGCCAGGCAGCTTGGGGGCCCTCTGTGCCCCCCCTTCCCTCCCCTGGCCAGCCCTCCCTCCTCCAGCTGGAGCCCAAGTTGGAGCTCAAGGTTCGCATCTGTCTGAGGCCCCTGCTCCGGCTTCCTTTCCCAGAACTCGGGGACCCCAGGGGAGGGGGCAGGAGGAACAGCAGAGGGAAGAGAGCAAAGAATCAGAGGGAGAGGGAGCTGGAGCAGAAGAAGCCGGGGCCAGAACTGGGAGTTCCTGGGACAGTCCCAACTTCAAGTACTCTGTCCAACTGTCTGACCACAGGCCAGAACTTGTGGGCTGATTTTTATTTTAGAAAATAGGGTGAAATGAAGTCATAGGTGGGACAGTGAGGAAAAAACTAGAGTGGCCTCCTTGGCTCTGGAGAGCCCCAATGCCCACTCCAAGGAGCTTAGCCTGGGAGGCAATGTTGCCAATGACACGAGGATGACGGCAGCTGTCCCTCGCAAGGACGTATGGCCTGTCCGGCACTCGGCAGGGCTTTGTGCGCGTTGTCTCATGAGCCTAGAGGAGTGTGGACTCTGAAGCCTCTGTCCTGTAGCCTCTGTATATGCACTATGCCACGATTTCCTCATCTGTAAAACCAGAATAATAGTGCCTGCCTCATAAGGCTGCTGGGAGGACACAGAAAGATGATCCTTGTCATACACAGCTGGCATTCAACTCATACCCGCTGTTATTAACCCTCACAATGACTTGGTGAGTGAGGTAGGGCCTATAATTACGCCCGTTTTACAGATGCAGAAACTGCTTCACGCAGCCACAAAGGAGCCGAGTTAGGTCTCAAAGCACAGCGGTTTGTCAAAAGAGGACAGGCTCTTTTCACCGCTGCACGAGAGATGGTGCGGATTAGTGGATACGTGCACAAAGTTTACAGTCAAATGGCCAAGGCAGAAGCCACGGACTAGTTGTATGAATGGAAGCAAGGTTGTCGGGGGATTGGGTGCATGGAGAAATGCTGGGAACTAGCAGTTAAGGCCTAAGTCTTTCTCTGGGCCTGCCCTCCACAGTGCCCTCTGGCCAAACGGCTTGTAACTGCACTCTGGGTCCTTGCTCATTCTAGGCCTTGCCTGCGTCCCTGGAGCCCCGGAGGCCCTGTTCCTTTTTAAGGGTCAGGGAGGGCAGCAAGCAGACCTGAGCCAACAACCACAGTGCCGATAACCCTTTCCAACCCCCTCCTTTCTAGAGATAACACCTCAGCCCTTACCCCAGGAGTGGCTGTTCTGGGGGAGATTTCAGTCTTTCACCCCAGGTGGGAGAACTGGTCAGGCCACTGAAGGCAAACAGTTGCAGAGAGGTGAGGCTTTTGAGGTCCCTTCCAGGAGGTGACACAGGTGTCAGGCCCTTTGAAGGGTACGAAAGGCCATGCCACATTAGGCACCCTGTCATGCTCACAGTGCCGCTGGCCTTGCCCTCTGCTCCAGACACACGGGTCCCTCTATTTCAAGGGCAAAGGAAGGACTGGAAGGGAAAGGAGAAGATGTGGGAGGAACCCCTGACCTGGGGAAGGGAGCCTGCCCCAGAGGTGGAAGCCTGCATATTCTGCCAGAGCCTGGAAGAGACTGAGGAGCACATTTTATGGGAGCTCTGCTGGGTCAAAAGTGGTTCTCTGGGCCCTGGTGTGTAAACAGCTGGGGATTGGGGTGGGGTAGAGGCCCCGTGAAACCAGCTGGCGCCTGAAGGACAAGGCGGAGCTTTTCACCCAAGCCAGTCACCCCTGGAGCCTCACACTGGGCAATAGCCCCATCTGGTGGACAAACGGGGAATACTACGGGCCAGGAACTGCTGGGGGAGCAGAGGGTGTGTGAAGCAGGTGAAATTGTCACAGTAGCAGTTTAGAGGCAAGGGATCTGAGGTCTTCTCGCTGGCTGAAGCCCTCTTTCAGCATATCCTCTAGGTTCCCATAGACAGAAACTCACTTCTCCAGACAGGGGTTAGAAAGTTTTTCTGCTTTCCACCCTCTCCCCCAAGGGCTTCCCAGTGCAAACTTTCAAATAACCACATTCAGCATAATATCCTTCCTAAATTTTCTTCCCATGTGCTTTGACCTTCCAGGGTTTGACCCCAACCTTTCACCTATTGCATTATTTTTCACTTGCCTATCCTTTAAAAAATGCATTAACTTCCAAGGAATGCCTTCCAATTCAGTGCCCTCCCCACACTAGCAGCATGATTTTTATTCCTTTTTGAGTCAGAGTCTCACTGTCGCCCAGGCTGGAGTGCAGTGGCACACTCACGGCCACTGCAGCCTTGACCTGCTGAGCTCAGGTGGTCCTTCCACCTCAGCCTTCCAAGTTAGCTGGAACTACAGGCGTGCACCACCATGTCTAGCTAATTTTTTGATTTATTGTAGAGACAAGGTCTTGCCATGTTGTCCAGGCTGGTCTCGAACATATGGGCTCAGGTAATCCTCTTGCCTCAGCCTCGCAAAGTGCCTGGATTACAGGCATGACCCACCATGCCTGGCTAGCATCATTTTAAAAACACCTTTAGGCCGGGTGTGGTGGTTCACACCTGTAATCCCAGCACTTTGGGAAACTGAGGCAGGAGGACTGCTTGAGACCAGGAGTTCGAGACCAGTCTGGGCAAATAGCGAGACAACATTTCTTTAAAATAAATAAAATTTTTTTTTGAGTCAGTGTCTCACTCTGCTGCTCAGGCTGGAGTGCAGTGGCACACCTACGGCCACTGTGGCCTCGATCTGCTTGGCTCAGGTAATCCTTCTGCCTCAGCCTTCCAAGTAGCTGGAACTACAGACGCCTGCCACCATGCCTGGCTAACATTTTGATTTATTGCAGAGACGAGGTCTCGCCAAGTTGCCCAAGCTGGTCTCGAACTCTGAGTTCAGGCAATCCTTTCGCCTCCACCTCCCAAAGTGCTGGGATTACAGGTGTGAGTCACTGCTCCCAGCCTAGTAAATAATTTGTAAAAGACTTCAGATCTCAACCTACTGTTCAAGGTTTGATATGTTCAGGAAAACAACACTCAGATTACCTGAACGCTAACCTAAAAGAGCACAGGCTGGGCTGGGCTTGGTGGCTCAGTCTGAATCCCAGTACTTTGTGAGACCGAAGTGAGTGGATTGCCTGAGCCCGTAAGTTCGAGACCCACCTGGGCAACTTGGTGAGACCTCGTCTCTACAATAAATCAAAAATTAGCCAGGCGTGTTGTAGTGCACGCCTGTGGTTCCAGCTACTTAGAAGGCTGAGGTGGAAGGATCGCTGCAGCCCAGTGGGTCGAGGCTGCGGTGGCCGGGAGCATGCCACTGCACTCCAGTCTGAGCGACAGAGTGAGACTCCAACTGGGGGGGGGAGGGGGGTGGCACAAGCTGGAATCAGACAGGCCTTTGTTCAAATCTGGGCTCTGCCACTTAATAGCTGTGTCACTTTGAGCAAGTTTCTTAGTCTTTCTGAGCCTCAGTTTCCTCATCTGTAAATTGGAGATAAAGGTATCTTCCTGCCTGGTGCTGTGGTGAATAAATAGTAAATGAGATGATACAGGTAAACATGTAGGACAGCTCCTGGCGACGCCATTCCACTCCTAAGGGGCCATTATGGGCCACATTCCTCAGCGTTCAAAGGCTGCAGGGAGTGGTTGGGGGGGGAAGATGAAGGCGCAGAGAGAGGAGAAAAGGAAGAATTCTGGAATTAGCCGTTCCCAACCAGCATGGATTCCAGGTGAAATCCAGCACACGGGAACGTGTTCCAATCCCACTTCTAGGGGTGTCCGTAGGCCACCCACAGGCCTTGATGGGGCCTTGCCGCTGCTCTGAAACTCAGAGGGTTTAAAATTTAAATGTCTTTGTGGACGAGATAAACACACCTACCACTCAGCAGGGAAAGGGAAACTTGGCAGGGGCCCCAGAACTTTCCCCACCCCCAGCCCTCCCTAAACTTCCTCTTGTGGTTTCTAGAAAGTACAACCTGTTCCCCACAGCCAAGCAGGCGCCTGGGGCAGGGGGCCCGGGGTGTGTCAAGGCTCCACTGTAGCCACCTACCCAGGAGCAGGGGGTGTGTCGTTCTGAATGTTCACATCCTGCTTACCTGCTAATCTCAGAGCGGACACCTTCTACCCTATTCCCACCCTATGCCATCGGCTGCCAGCCCTCAACATCCATCCCCCGCAAAACTCAGCCCTCTCTCAAAGATGGGGTAGTTTGGCTATAGGGAGAGAAGGGCCGCCTCAGGGGCTCCCCAGACCTGCTGCAGACGGGGCCTTGTAAGAAACTTGAGTTTCAGGAAAGAGGTGGAAAAATGGCTGGAACCCATGGACACTCTGCCCTATGGCCTGGCTTGCAACAGGGGCATCGTCCCAGCCTGCATGGAGGGATGGCTCAGATTCACAGATGCACCTGGGGAAGCAGGAGCTGTGGGGAAGAGAGGTGGTGAGCATCTTAGGATTGCCCCCACTCCCTGGCTATCTTTCTTACTCAGCTACCAAGCCGGAATGTTCCTCTTGGGATCTAGAATGAAGGTCTCTGCTAGTCTTAGATTCCTGACAAAAGAGGTGTCTTGGTTTCCCCACATCCCCAGATTCGGGCCCATCACTTCCACGTTGAGAAGTTCTTTCCTGCATCTGACCTTGGTTCACTCCTCTTGGGTTATTTACATTCCTCCTGGTGAGTGAGGCTTACCCAGAGGACACACACACACACACACACACACACACACACACACACAGCCATGAGGAAAGGGCACCAGCCCTGTGCCATCCACAACCCTATCCCAGGCCTGCTGGGCTCACTGCAAACAGCACCAGCACCCAAGCTCAGCTAACGGATTGCTTCTCACACTCCTCTTTATCAGTCATGATTCAGGACCACATAGGACCACAGACTCCCTTCAGGAATCTCCTAAGTCCCAAGTGCACTTTCGATGTGCTCCATCTAGGAGGCAGGCTAGGGATGAAGAACAGGGTCTCCCACATCCAGGGACCTGGATTTAAATCCCAGCTCTGCCCTTTACTTTTTGTGTCCTCTTTAGGAAGATTACCTATCTCCTGTGCCTGCGGTTTTTTTTGTTTGTGTGTGTGTTTTTTTCCTCTGTATAAAATGGAGATAATTCTATTGCCTACCTCACAGGGCTATTAGCAGGATTAAATGAGATATCAACTCTAAGCCACTTAGGAGAGTACCTGATGATGCTCTCTAACTGTTAGCTAGCATTCAAGTCCTTGAGGAAAGGGAAGCAGGAGAAGGTGCTTGGGACCGTGGAAGTGAACTCAACGACTGGTATAGTCTAGGACCTTGCTGGAATCATCAGAGATGCCATCAGTTTTAAGCTCCAGGGGATGGAAGTTTATGTTTACCACGTAATTCCCAACAGGTAGCCTGTGCAGATGGAGCATGGTCACAGCAAACAGGTGATGCGTGCATTTATAACTGTAGTGCCAGTGGCTTCTCAAAGGAGCCCAAGAATTGAAAGAGGAGAAGAGTGTGTGAGGAAGCAACAGGTCCCAGAGAGAATGGAGGTGTTGGGCAGAGAGCAATGACTTGTCAGAGGAAACAGTCCCAGGGTCCAGGAACAGCGAGTGGGTGCGCTGAGGTGTGTGAACCCTCACATCACTCCCAGGTGGACCCTCTCATCTGCATGCATGCACCCAGCAGGGAATTCCTGGGTTCTTAGGTGGGAACCAGCCCAGAAAGTTGCCTTGCCCCGAACTCATCCTGTTCATTCCCACCTCTTCACACCTGGACAGTGGGTTAAAGAGAGCAGTAATTGTTTCTGGGTGGCTACTGTATCCCAATGCCCAACGCTGCAGTCGGGGGGCAGCCCAGCTCTGTGGAATGAATAAGTGTCCCCCAAAACTTCCCACCAACTTCTCTTCCTGGTAAACTATTCATCCTTCAGAATCCAACTCAAATGTCCCTTTCTCTCTGAAGCCTTCCCAGTCACCTCAGCCAGAGCACTTGGTACCTTATCTCTGTTGTTCTGTGACCCATGCTAGCTATGGATGAATGACATCATTGCATCCTCAGCATCCCACACCATGCCAGGCACATAGTAATTGTTCAGTCAATGCAAACGAATGAGCGAATGCTCCCTTAGGAATATCAACTGATTGCCTCAGTCATTCCTCCTGTTATACTTTAAGAGACACAGAGGTGGCTAAGACCATTTTACCTATGTACCCGTCAGACGCCACTGAGGGAGGAACGCTGAGGGGTCCCTCCTTCCAGTCCCATCTGTTCCAGTGCGCTGGCAGAAGCGCCCACAGGCTCCTCACCCACACTGGTCTGCCCTCCTGCTCACCCCTATCTCTGAGGTATGAAGGACAGCAACAGCTCAGCAAAGCCACCGGGCTTGGAGTGGGTCAGATCAGCTTGGAGTGGAGCAGCGTGGACGTGGGCACGCACAGAGAGCCCAGGACCTCTGGGGGTTTCTCTGCCCTTCAACTCCGTGCAGAACAGCTCACTCCATGGGAAAGTGAGTCAAGCTTTGGAGGAGGTGATGAGGGCGCGGCGACCTCCTGGACCCACCCAGCTGTGATCCCCGCCTCGGGGTCTCCGGCCTAAGTTTCGAGGCCCCAGCGAAAGGGGGCGACGCTGACATCCCACCGACCCTGGCTTCCCCAGCCCCCAAGCCTACCTCCTTGGCAGGTGAGCCCCCCGGAGCACCGACTGTGGTCGCAAAAGCTGTCTCCCGCCGCCTCTGGCTTCTGTCTTGGGGAACTAGGGGTGGTCGCAGCCACCAGAGGAGAGGAGGGAGCGCCCCCTCCCCCGGGCGCCCAAAGAGCACCGGTCTCCACCCCCGCAAGGGCGGCGTGTTTACCGAGACATCGGCGCGCCGCCGATCCCGAGTCTAAAGCTGGGCAGGAAGTGGGGAGGGGGGCGGAGGAGACAAAGGGGCTGGGTGCTCGGCTGCGCTCAGGTTCGGTCCCCGCCCCCGCCCTCGCGTTCTCCGACGCCGCGGGGCTGCTCCTCCGGCGCTTCTCCCCCCGGCCGGCAGACCCCGCCCCACGTGCCCCGGGTGGGCGGAGGGCAGTGAGGGGGGCGGTGTGTGGCGGGGCGCCCGGAGGCTCGGGTGTGGGCGGCGGCGCGGGCTTCCAGACTCCGGCCCTCTGGGCGGGCGCCGCTCCTCCACGCGCTACCCAGGAAATAACAACAGGAGGTGCGAGTTGTCCAACTCTCACCGCACCGTGGCAGATGTCCGATCGCGTCTCCCCCGCCCGGGTTTTGCAGAAGAGGAAACTGAGGCACGGCGAGGTCCTGTGCCCAGGCTCCACAGCTAGCGAGCGTGCGGGATTCAGACCCAACGTCCGCGTCCTGCCAGGCGCCTGCCGATGGGGTCGAATAAGGAGGCGCGGTGCGGTCACCACCCCCGGCCCTCCGGGTCCAGAGGGGCTGGCAGGCGAGTGGCTGAAAGTCGCAGGTAGCCGCGGGGACGCCGGGACAAGCCTCCCGCCGCTCCGGCGCCTCCCGGGCTCGCCCTGCGGACACTTGCAGATGGAAGGCGAGAAGGCTGCAGGATGCAGAGAAAGACTCGGACCCGGGGCCGCCGACCGGCTACGAGGCCCGCAGCACAAAATCACGAGACCTTCCAAAACTACCCGCTCCAGAGAGTCACCTGGGGAGCCCGTTAACCGCAGAGCTTCCCGGGTCCCTCTCCCAGAGAGGGAGGTCCCTGGTGCTGGGCTGGTCCCGGCCAGGTGTTGCTGATGCTCAGACAAGTTTGGAAAACTATGCAAATGTGGAGGACCTCCTAGATTCTTCCAAGAGTGTGTTTTTTCTTTCTTCCTTTCCTTTCTTTATTTTTATTTTTTATTTTTGAGTAGGAGGCTCTCTCTGTAGCCCAGGCTGGAGTGCAGTGGCACGCTCACGATCACCGCAGCCTCGATCGGCAGGGCTCAAGCGATCCTTCCGCCTCAGCCTTCCAAGTAGCTGGAACACAGGTGCGCGCCACCACGCCCGGCTAATTTTTTTTTTTTTTTTAATTAACTGTAGAGACGAGATCTCACCATGTTGCCCAGGCTGGTCTCGAACCCCTGGGCTCAGGCAGTCCTCTCGCCTCAGCCTCCCAAAGTGCTGGGATTGCAGGTGTGAGCCACCGCGCCGGGCTAAGAGTGTGTTCTTTTATAGGAACCGATTTTCTATTAAAATAGGTTTCTTTTAACTCAGTGAAACCCAGAGCGCATTTTCCTGGCCCATTCCCAAGCCCACTGAAGAACCCACGAACACTTGGCTCACAAGAGGTCACGTGAGTCGGGGTCACCCGACGCAGCCCCCAAGCGACCGGGCTTCAGAAAACCCAGAGGGGCGCGCGCCGCCTCGCCCCGCCCCGTGACTACAAGTCCCATGCTGCCCCGCGCTCACGCACACGACGCCAAGGCAAGATGGCCGACGCGGCGGCCGCAGCTGGGGCCAGCGGCTCCGGAACGGTAAGGGCAGGAGGCGTGGGCCAAAGCCGAGAGAGTTTGGGCCTGCTCCAATTTTTTCTCAGCCTGGGCAACGAGTCACATCTTCGAGCAGAGGAGAGTCTTTCGGGCCATTCGTACCTCCCTCCTTGGCACTTGGCTGCGGCCTCCTGAGTTGGTGGCCCTGTGTCCTGATTGGCTCATTCTCTGTATGGGGGATTGGGAATCCGGAGCACTTCCTGATTGGCCCGAAGAGGCCGCTTTCGCCTTCTTATTGGCCAGCCAAAGTTGGGAGGGATTCCTGTTTCAAAATATTTAGCTTTCCTACTTTTTCTGTGCTGATACCTCTGCCTGTCTGTCCTCAGCATCACGTGTTGTTACTGTTTTAACTTTCCCTGTTAATGAAATGATATGGAGGTGGGAGAGATCCTGTTTTTTTCCCCCCTGGGAGATAGATTTATTAATTCAATCTCATCATACGTTTTTCTTCAACTATATATTCTGACAATCGGCTAAAGTAGAAAGTTGGAAAAAAAGTTATTTTATCTTACCGAAACCATACGCTTATAGGTAGGCAGAATGTTGTCTCTTTATTTAGAGGACCCTGGGTGCTCAATTATTACTCAGTTGGCAAAGATCTAAACATTAAGCACTGATAAAGAGGTATTTAGCAAAAGAACTTTTGCTTGCCATTTACGGTATGTGAACTGTGTGATTGCATACTGTCCTGTGAATGAAAATCTTTTCTGTCTCTGGGCTGCTGATTCACAGAGATCTGGAAGTAAACAGTCTACTAACCCTGCTGATAACTACTATCTGGCCCGGAGGAGAACACTGCAAGTGGTTGTGAGCTCCTTGCTGACAGAGGCAGGGTTTGAGAGCGCTGAGAAAGCATCTGTGGAAACATTGACAGAGATGCTGCAGAGCTGTGAGTACCGGGAAACACTAGCCCTTCTTTTAGTCAATCCAGCATTAGTTCAGTGCTCTGCATTGTGATAGTGTTTGAGAGGATATAAGAAAAAGAGCATAGTAAAGTGACTTACAGTCTTTGGAATCAAATAGCTCTGGGTCTGTCACTCTGCTATTTAATATCTTGGAGAAGTCAGTAAACCTCCTGAATCTCAATTTCCTCATTTGTGGAAAGGGATGATCATTTGTACCTCATGGAGTTGTGAGTATAAGTGAAATGTATATATATATATTTTTTTGTAGAGATGAGGTCTCGCCAAGTTGCCCAGGCGGGTCTCGAACCCACGGGCTCAGGCAATCCACTCACCTCAGCCTCCCAAAGCGTGGGATTACAGGCTGAGCCACCGAGCCCGGCATGAAATGTATATTTAAACCATTCAGTGCTAGGGAGATTGTAAACTCCTGGTGACTTGTGGGAGCCCTTAATATTGCTGTTTTAGGCCAGATACAGTGGCTCACACCTGTAATCACAGCAGTTTGAGTGGCCGAGGCAAGAGGGTTGCTTGAGGCCAGGAGTTTGAGACCAGCCTGGGCAACATCTTGAGAATTCGTCTCTAAAAGAATTAAAAAATTAGCTGGGCACGGTGGCATGAACCTGTAGTCCCAGCTACTCAGGAAGCTGAGGCCAGAGGTAGAGACTGTGATCGTGCCATTGCATTCCAGCCTGGACAACAGAGTAAGACCCTAACTCAAAAAATAAATAAATAAAAATAGTTTTGACCTGTAGACTTCAGAAAAGATTTTGGGGACTCCTAGGGGTCCCCAGGCCACACTTTGAGAACATCTATACTAAAGATGAACTGATAGTTCCTAACAGATAAGAATTCAGTTCTTGGAAAGATCTTATAGGGTTTAAAGGTCCTGTCTGGAGGCTGGTGTTGGTGACTTGCCTAGGGTAGAAGGGGAATCAGTGGTAGGTTTTCAGTTGGATACCCTTTTCTGTCAAACACCATTTGCTTTTGTCTTCTCAAACATTAGGCTCCTAAAGCAGAGGTTCCTTACCTTTTGGTGTCTCTTTTGATTAAATATTTGGAGCCATTCCCAGAAAAATGCTTTTTTTTTTTGAGTGGGAGTCTCATCTGTTGTCCATGCTGGAGTGCAGTGGCACATTCACGGCTACCACAACTTACTGGATTCAGGCGATCCTTCCATCTCAGCCTTCCAAGTAGCTGGAATTACAGGTAGCCGTGCTACCATGCCCGGCTAATTTTTTTTTTTTTTTTCTTTTCTTTTGAGCTGGTGTCTCACTCTGTCGCCCAGACTGGAGTGCAGTGGCCGCTTCCGGCAACCGCAGCCTCGACCTGCTGGGCTCCGGCGATCCTTCCACCTCAGCCTTCCAAGTAGCCAGAACTACAGGCGTGCGCTACCACGCCCGGCTAGTTTTTTTGACTTATTGTAGAGATGAGGTTTTGCCTGCCCAGGCGGGTCTCGAACCCGCGGACTCAGGCAATCCACTCACCTCAGCCTCCCAAGGCGCGGGATTACTGGCTGAGCCACCGAGCCCTGCTTAATTTTTTTATTTATTGCAGAGATGAGGTCTCACCATTGCCTAGGCTGGTCTCAAGCCCCTGGACTCAGGCAATCCTCTCGCCTCAGCCTCCCAAAATGCTGGAATTATAGACGTGAGCCACCACACCCCACTGAATTTTAAAAATGCTTTTTGTGTGTGTAAAATTCAACCTGATTTCAAAGTATTCCTGGAATCTTACACATACCTTTGAAACCCATTCGCCAGACTCAGCTTTCTAAACTCCATCTTAGATACATTCCCCTTTTCCCCGAAATACTTTAGCTTGAGTGTTAGATAGAGGTTCAATTTTAGACAGAAGAAACAAAAATTGCCCATCATAGAATAAGATATTTTTTGTGTATGTGATGAGATATAGCAAGAGTTACAATTTTAACCATTTTTAAGTGTGCAGTTCCGTGGTATTAAGTATATTCACAATGTTGTGCAACCATCCACACTATCCATTTCCCGAACTTCATCATTCTAAACAGAAATTCTGTGCCCATAAACAATAACTCCTCCAGCCCCCCACCCCCCGCCCCAAACTCCTAGTAACCTCTAATCTACTTTACGTCTTTAGGAATCTCTTAGAAGGAGAATCTTACAACATTTTTTTTTTTTGCATCTGGCTTATTTTACTTAACATAATGTTTCCAAAGTTCATCCATGTTATAGCATATATCAAAATTTCCTTTTTATGACTGAATACTATTGTATGTATATGCCACATTTTGTTTCATTTATCTGTCTGTGGACACTGGGTTGTTTCTACTTTTTAGCTATTGTGAATAATATTGCTGTAAACATTGGTGTGCAAGTATCTGTTTGAATTCCTGCTTTCAATTCATTTGGGTATATGCCTAGAAGTGAAATTGCCGGCTCATGTGGTAATTTTTTGAGTTGGGATCTCACTCAAGGCTCAAGGAGGCTCACTACAACCTTGACCTTTTAGGCTCAGGCGTCCTTCTACTGCAGCCTCCCAAGTAGCTGGGCTAATTTTTTTATTTGTTTGTAGAGATAAGGTCTCCCTATGTTGCCTAGGTTGGTCTCGAACTCTTGGGCTCTAGCAGTCTTCCTGCCTTGGTTTCCCAAAGTGCTAGGCTTACAGGTGTCATATGATATTCTGTGTTTAACTTTTCAGAGAATAATACTTTATGCCTTTGAACCTCTCTTAGACATTTCAGAAATTGGGAGGAGTGCCAAGTCTTACTGTGAACACACAGCCAGGACCCAGCCCACACTGTCAGACATCGTGGTTACACTTGTAGAGATGGGTGAGTACAACGTCACTTTCCCCTTCTCCGCTGCAACTGAGTTGTGGTTATGCGAGACGAGGGAGCTAGGGGTCAGCCATGTCTGTTGTGTGTTGTTAGTTTCCCTGGTGGTTTTCATGATTTACTTTTAGCTTGAGAGAGTATCAAGAGAGGTTCCTCTGAACCCATTTAAGAGGTCTCCTAACTCTCTATTGGGGAGTTCTGCTAGAACTTCATTTGTATGGCAGCAGAGTGGTTGAATTGGGAGTTTAAGCCATTTTTCCTTGATATTAGTTCCTTTCCATGTTCAGTATCCAGTGGTCTGGGCGGTGATTTTGTTTTCCTGTCTCTTAGGTTTCAATGTGGACACACTCCCTGCTTATGCAAAACGGTCTCAGAGGATGGTCATCACTGCCCGTAAGTGACTTTGAACTGAGGTGCTTAGTAAATTATCAATTAATGCTTGTGGGATCAGTTAGTTGAATAGGGCAGGGATTGGATTGGCAGCTACGTATTGTAGGCTCCCTTCCAATCTTTGGGGCTACCTACAGTATACACTTTATCTGGGCTGGCCGGATTAGGATGTGAAATTTAGTCACCAGAAAAATAAACCATCTCTGAGATATTTCTGTGCTTCTTATGCTTTAGCTCCAGAAGAACAAATTATGCTACTTGGAAACCATGAACGTTCTTCTTCTCCCTCAGATAAAGAGTTGATGAACTAAGGTCTATGGGCTAAATGCAGTCTGTTGCCTGTCTTTTTTTTTTTTTTTTTTGAGTTGGAGTCTCACTCTGTTGCCCAGACTGGAGTGCAGTGGCATGCTCCTGGCCACCGCAGCCTCGACCTGCTGGGCTCCGGCGAGCCTTCCACTTCAGCCTTCCAAGTAGCTGGAACTACAGGCGTGCGCTACCACGCCAGGCTAATTTTTTTGATTTATTGTAGAGATGAGGTCTCGCCAAGTTGCCCAGGCGGGTCTCGAACCCGCGGGCTCAGGCAATCCACTCACCTCAGCCTCCCAAAGCACGGCATTACAGGCTTAGCCACCGCGCCCGGCTTGTTACCTGTTTTTTTTTTTTTTTTTGAGTTGGAGTCTCACTCTGTCACCCAGACTGGAGTGCAGTGGCCGCTCCTGGCCACCGCAGCCTCAACCCGCTGGGCTCCAGTGATCCTTCAGCCTCAGCCTTCCAAGTAGCTGGAACCACAGGCATGCGCTACCACGCCTGGCTAATTTTTGATTTATTGTAGAGATGAGGTCTCGCCAAGTTGCCCAGGCAGGTCTCGAACCCGCGGGCTCAGGCAATCCACTCACCTCGGCCTCCCAAAGTGCTGGGATTACAGGCTGAGCCACCGAGCCCGGCCCGTTACCTGTTTTTATAAGTAAAGTTTTATTTGAACATGGCCATATTATTATCTGTGGTTGCTTTCATGCTATAACAGTAGAGTTTAGTTGTGATAGAGACCGTATGGCTTGCGAAACCTAAAATATTTACTATCTAGCCCTCTGCACAAAAAGTTAAATGACCTATGCCTTAGGTAGAAATGGGTGCAGTGAGCTGAGTAGAAAATAACCAGTTTGGGCTTGTAGGACCTGGGGAGAATTTACTGGATTTTTTTCTTTTTAAGTTACCTCTTTCTTGTTGACATTTAAGTTTTAGTTTTAATTTTTAATATTTTCAAACATTTTGTGTAGCAATGAGGTCTCACTATGTTGCCCAGGCTGGCCTCAAACTCCTGAGCTCAAGCGATCCTCTCGCCTCTGCCTCCCAGAGTGCTGGGATTATAGGCGGGTACCACCACACTCGGCCCATATTGGCATTTTTCAAAAAATTCTCTCAAGGTAGCAGTGGAAGGTACCACTTTGAATCCCCACTTGTTCTCATTAAGTCCATGCTGACTTTCCCCAGCCTAGTATTGATCTTTGCTATCCAAGGCCTCTGAGAGAGAATCAGCAGTCCATCTAACTCTCTGAGCCCCTCAGCATACTCTTTTAGCCGGGTACTGGGACCATAACCACCCACCTACCTGCCAAGAGGCTTGCAGGCAGATTGTTGTCGAGGGGAATGTCAACCAAGGTTATTCAGCAGAGCTGGGTGTTGTGGGGATGACCTTCTAGGTCCTTAAGCCATTGAAGGCCTTTTATGGACAGAAATACAAAGTGCTTGTGGTTTAGAAAATCGAGGTCTAGCATTTATTTTGAGAAGATAAATGTTTGATTAGACACCATAATCCGTAGAAGTCAGGGCCTTGGATGAAGGAGTAACCAATTGTGATTCTGTTGCAGCTCCGGTGACCAATCAGCCAGTGACCCCCAAGGCTCTCACTGCAGGACAGAACCGACCTCACCCGCCACACATCCCCAGCCATTTTCCTGAGTTCCCCGATCCCCACACCTACATCAAAACTCCGGTAGGTGATAAGGCCACACTGGAAGCTGTGACTAATGGAAGGCTCAGAGTCAGTTGCTACTGACTGTCAGATGGCAGTCCAAAAGCTTGTTGGTAAAAGCTCAGAATTTAGAATATCTTTCTCCAGTGAAAAACAACTTGGCAAATGAGAAGTATGTTCTCAAGTTTGCCAACAAAAGCATAGTCAGCAAAGAGATTGAAGCCGGCCCCGATGTTACCTGTTTCACCAAAACACAAAAGTTCAAGCCACATTGAAACAAGACTGTAAGGATATTTCACAAGTGTTCATAGTAATTCTTGGTGAGATAATAGGTCATTTTTGTTGTTTTGCATGTGCTTCTCTAGGGTCTTCAAATTTTCTTTTTTTTTTTTTGAGTCAGAGTCTCACCTTGTCACCCAGGCTGGAATGCAGTGGCATACTCACTGCCACTGTAGCCTCGACCTGCTAGGCTCAGGCGATCCTTCCGCCTCAGCCTTCCAAATAACTGGAACTACAGGTGTGTACCACCACACCTGGCTAATTTTTTGATTTATTGTAGAGATGAGGTCTTGCCACGTTGCCCAGGCTGGTCTCAAACCCCGGGGCTCAGGCAGTCGTCTTGCCTCTGCCTCCCAATGTGCTGGGGTTACAGGTGTGAGCCACTGCACTTGGCTATTCTTCAAATTTTCTGTAAGAGAAAAGTTATGTTTTAAATTGGGGAGAAAGTTACTTTAAAAATACATGGTAATGCCGGGCTTGGTGGCTCAGCCTGTAATCCCGCGCCTTGGGAGGCTAAGGTGAGTGGATTGCCTGAGCCCGCGGGTTCGAGACCCGCCTGGGCAGGCGAAACCTCATCTCTACAATAAATCTAAAAAATCAGCTGGGCGTGGTGGCACACGCCTGTAGTTCCAGCTACTCGGAAGGCTGAGGTGGAAGGATCACCGGAGCCCAGCAGGTCGAGGCTGCGGTTGCCGGAAGCGGCCACTGCACTCCAGTCTGGGCGACGGAGTGAGACACCAACTCAAAAAACATGGTAATGTCAGCCAGGCTCGGTGGCTCAGCCTGTAATCCCGCGCCTTTGGGAGGCTGAGGTGAGTGGATTGCCTGAGCCTGCCGGTTCGAGACCCGCCTGGGCAAGCAAGACCTCATCTCTACAATAAATCAAAAAATTAGCCGGGCGTGGTAGCGCGTGCCTGTAGTTCCAGCTACTTGGAAGGCTGAGGCGGAAGGATCGCCGGAGCCCAGCAGGTCGAGGCT
>CAUYQG010109273.1:0-50956 GCA_963574415.1 Tarsius wallacei | reverse complement strand
CCAGCAGGTCTTGTGCACCCCCCTCTGGGCAACACCGTGAGACACCAACCCAAAAAAAAAAAAAAAAAAAAAAATATATATATATATATACACACACACACACACACACTGTAAAATTCAACTTCACTTCTTTCTTTTGACTTTCTTTACTGTGGCTAGTGGCAATTTTAACTACATGTGTAGTTCACATGACATGTCCATAGACAGCACTGACAGAGAACGCCCTCATTCTAAGTACCTCCCAGTCTTTAGCAAAGACCTACTGCTATGGTAGCAACAATTTTCACTCACATTCTTGTAGAGTATGAGAGATTCACTATCCCAGATGTAACACAAGGACAATTTGCCACAAAAATAGTCCTTAAATATTTATAAAATATATAGGGATGAATAAACTAAGAAGATAAGCCACAAGGAAAAGTGTTCCCAAAGGATAATATTCACACAGGCAAGACTCTAACACACTTTAAAAGGAGAATTATTTTAATAGTCACTATCCATTCACCAAGCAAGTGAAAGCTAAGTGTCTACTAGAAAAATGTAACTTTAAACTTGAGGCAATTATTCACATAATTAAGAGTCTGGGGAAACTGTCTGTATTACTCAGGGTTTTCCGGAGAAAAAAACAAAATATATATTTGGAAATTTATTATGGGAACGGGCTCATGAGGTTACAAAGGATGAAAAGTCACACAATAATTAATTAATTAATGTTTACATGGTTTAAAGGTTCAAAAGTCCTGACTGTCCAGGAAAGTTGGTGGTGTAATTCAGTCCAAGTCCAAAGGCCTCAGAACTGGGCAGGGCACTGGTGTAAGACCCAGAGTCCGGAGGCCTGAATGAAGAGCTCCATATCTGAGGTCAGAAGATGTCCCAGCTCAAGGAAAGAGTTGCCTTTTTGTTCTATTGAGGTCTTCAACAGATGGGATGATATTCACCCACATTGGTGAGGGTCAACTTTTTTTACAGCCTACCGAGTCAAACGCTAATCTCAAGCACTCTCACAGACATACCCAGAAATAATGTTTTACCAGTTATCTGGCCATCCCTTATATCAGTTAAGTTGACACATAACATTAACCATTACATTCTCTCTGCCCTCTGTACTACTTCAGCTAAAACTAGCTTGATAAGTCTATCAGAAGGTTCAGTGGAAAACTGACCAGGCAACTCCACAGATTCTGGCATCTCTTTCAAGTGTCTTACAAATACAGTTTTCCAATCTTTACAGAAAATAATCAAATGTTTACTCACCCTACTTACACTCCTCCAAAACTCTATTTACCCCTAATAATCCAATTTTATAGTAGAAAAATGAAAAGCAATGGTATAACAGAAAAAAACAAGTTTTAGAGATAAAACCAGAAAACTACTGGGAAAGATGTCATGGACAGTTAAAAAACCCAGGATGCCTTTTCATCTCAATCATAATTCCTTCATTAGTAAACAACACACGCTAATAATCTGCTTTTACAAAAATCTCCTAAATTACTTTTCAAGACAAAATTAGTAATACAAAAATATAAACCTTTTACTTTGAAAGTTTTTCATAATCTTAGACAAATATTATAATTATATACAAGCACTTTTCTGCACAAATATTATAATTATATACAAGCACTTTTCTGCAAGTATCTTTTAGCTAAAGAATATAGAGTATAGTGGCTAACAAGGGTCCTAGAGTCACATTACCTGAGCTCAAATCTCAGCTCTATCACTTAGGTGTGTGGCCTTGGGAAAGTCCCTTAATCCTTCCCTGCTCACTTTCCTCCTCTATAAAATATGGATAATGATAGCATCTACCTTCTACAGTTGTTATAATTAAATACATTAATACATAAAGTACTTAGAACAGTGAATGACATACAGCAAGGTCTAAACAAATGGTACTTAATATTATAAATGACCAACAAATTAAGTGACAATATAATTTGCACATCTAGTCTCACTTAATTGTCATTTCAGTTAAATGACAAGTGCTCTCCTCACTAAGAATTTATTTCTTCCAATAGGTATTAACATGTTACTAGCTTTAAGAGACAAAGGAAAGATATAAAATAAACTGACCAGGCACGGTGGCTCACACCTGTAATTCTAGTACTTGGGGAGGCCAAGGTGGGAGGATTGTTTAAGGCCAGGAGTTTAAGAGTAGTTTGGGAAACACAGCAAGATCCTGTCTCCACAAAAAAAAATGTTGAAAGGTAGCCATGCATGATGGCATGCACCTGTAATCCTACCTACTTGGGAGGCTGAGGTCAGAGGAGCCCCTGAGCTCAAAAGTTTGAGGCTGTAGTGAGCTATGATTGTACCACTGCACTCCAGCCTGGGCAATACAGTGAGACCCCATCTCTAAAAAATAAACTAAATAAAATAAACTATGTATGTGCAGGATTCCATAAATACAATTTTGAAGTACTAAAGAGTCCAAATGTGATCAGGAAAAATCATTTAAGGCAAAACACTGTTTTGAGAATAGGGAAGTCAATAGATTGAAATCATGAATACCAATGGACATAAATGTTTAACACTCAAACTATACCCTATACCACATTCAAAAAGCCAGAAACTCTGCTCAGTGAAGGAGAGGGGTGAGTGATTCTAAGATATTTTGAGCGAGTTCACCCCCTCCCAGCAGTGTGTGAGTCATCGGTCCTGCAGGAGGAACTTTGATCAGGACACAGCGGGGGGCAACCAGGGCCCAAGTGAAACAGGGAATGGACCTGCCCACCGCTGCCACGGTGACCTGTACTCAGGAGAAAGAAAACCACCTGTAGAGTGAATATGGACAGCATGCCAACCACTGGCTTTTACTGGAGAAGCAGACTGGCACCTCTCCTGCCAAGCAGGGACACAGTCACTGATACACCCTGCATCCAACAGGGATCTCTTTGTACAGAGACCAGAAAGCAACAGCAGGTGCAGGATTCTGGGCATCCCAACCCCTAAAGACAGTGACACAGAAAGGTCAGACTACCTACCAAGGAAGACCCCTATTCCATACTCAGACAAAGCTGGAGGCTCTGCTAGGTGAAGAAGGGGGTGAGTGATTCTAAGACAAGTCAGTTCATCCCCTCCCAGTGCAACAGTAACTGAAAACTGGCTCAACTAGTAGAGGAGAGGGAGAAAGAATCTGCAACTGCAGTATCCTGCTACAGGATGGAGCAAGCAGCAAAAGTAAATGCCTCTCTCTCTCTCACTGAGTGATGGAATTATAGACAAGGAAAAAAATCTGTCACAAATGAGAAAAAAAATCAACAGAAAAATACAAGTAACCCCCAGAGTCCTACACAGACAGTGCCTGGAAAAATAGCCATTGGAGCACAAACAATGGAAACCTCTCAGAACAACCTGCCTCAGATGATAACCACAGAAATCAGAGACTGCATGGCAAAAATACATAGGAACCAAGAAAAACAAGAAGCAAAACTCAATGAAACCAGAGTTGGCCAATTTCAAAAAAGCCTATTCTGAAACAATGAAAATAAAGAACTCCATCCTTGAAACAAATAACAAACTAACTAGCATAAGGAGCAGAATCAACTGCAGAGGAATAAAAATCTCAGAGCTGGAAGACCAAATTATGGAATTAGTTTAAAATTCCAATGTGTTAAAAACAGGGGGAAAAAAACTCAGAAAGAAGAAGCAAAGCCTCCAACAGATGTGAGCCTATGTCAAGAAACAAAACCTATAACCTGATTGGTATCCCTGAAGCATAAAGGAAAACAGAGAACACCTTGGAACAAGTAGTCATCCAAGAAAACTTTCCTCATCTCACCAGAGATGAAATCATTCAAACACAAGAGATTCACAGAACCCCCTAAAGGCATCACATGAGAAGACCAACCTCTAGATACATAGTAATCCACCTCCACAAAGCAAACATGAAAGAAAAATTCCTAAATGCAGCAAGACAGAAAGGTCAGACTATCTACCAAGGAAGACCCCTAAAAAATCACTCCAGATTATCTGCAGAAACACTGCAAAGCAGAAAGGACTGGAGTCCAATTTTTAACGTTTTAATGATAAGCAATTCCAACCAAGAATTTCCTACCCCACTGAGCTAGATTTCATGGGTGATAAGAAATTAAAAACCTTCACAGACATCCAGTCCCTAAGAGAACATGCTGCCTCCAGACATGCCCTTCAGGAGATACTTAGGGTCTTGAACACAGAAAGAAAAACAAAAGACAGAACAGTCATGTCCATCACAAAAGTACATGAAAACAGAGTTAACAGAGCATACAGAGCACCCACAAAAATGAACACACACGTAAACATAAATACAAAAGTTAAAAGGAAAAAAATCAGCCCCCTAAGAGCCCTATGACAGGAATTAATTCTCACATTTCAATAATCAGCCTGAACGAGAATGAACTTAATGCACCACTGAAAAACATAGAGGGAAAACGGGATAAAGAAGCACAATCCAACAATCTGCTACCTCCAAAAAACTCATCTCACTAAAAAAGACAGGATGCCCACAGACTCAAAGTTGGGGGCTGGAAAATGAACTTTCAGATGAAGAAAAAACAGAAAAAGGCAAGAGTAGCTATTTTAACATCAGAAACGAGCCATCAAAAGTTAAAAAGGATACAGAAGGTCACTACATAATAATAAAAGGCTTAATCCACCAGCAAGAAATATTCATCCTAAACATATAAGCACACAATACAGGAGTACACCAGCTTTTATAAATCAACTACTAAGTAAACTAAAAAAGAATACTGACTCTCACACAATCATAGCTGGACACTTAAATACTCCACTAAAAGCTCTAGATAGATCATGAAGGCAAAAACATCACTAAGGAGATCCAGAACCTCGACTCGATGCTTAACCAAATGAATTTAATAGACATCTAATGGAACAATTTGCCCAATAACTACAGAGTATACATTCTACTCATCAGCACATGAAACATATTCCAAGATCAATAACATTCTCAGACATAAATCAAGCATGAACAAATTCCAAATGATCAAAATAATGCCACAAATTTTCTCATATCACAGTGGAATACAAATAAATACCATCACCAACAAAATCCCCCAAAATACACAATGACATGGACACTAAGCAACACACTACCGAACAACTTCTGGGTTAACACAAGACAAAAAAGATTCCTGAAAACAAACAAAAACAAAGATATATCTCATCAGACTCTCTGGGATTCCATGAAAGCAGTGATAAGAAGAAAATTCATAGCATTGCAAATACACAGCAAGAAAACAGAAAGATCACAGCCTAACATCACACCTAAGGGAGCTGGAAAGGCAAGATCACAAAAATCCTAACTTCAGCAGAAGAATCTAGATCACCAAAATAACAATCACAACTGCAGGATATAGAAAACAAAAACAAGAAAGAAACAACAAGACAAAAAGCTGGTTCTTTGAAAGGATAAACCAGATTGATGAACCCCTGGGCCAGATTGCCTTTAAAAAAGAGACAGTCCAAGTAAACACAATCAGAAATGAAAAAGGCAAAGTTGCAACTGACCCTGAAAAAATTCAAAAGATTATCAGAGATTGCTATGCACACCTGTATGCAAATAAACTTAAAAACCTATAAGAAATGGAGGACTTTCTGGCATCAAACAACCTCCCAAGGCTGAAATGAGAAGAAATCGAAACCTTTAACAGACCAATAACAATCCAGGAAATTGACTCCATCATAAAAAAAGTTACCCATGAAAAAAAGCCCCAGGCCAGAAAGCTTTCCAGCTGAATTCTACAAGACATACAAGGAGGAATTGATACCAATCTTATCAAAAGTATTTAGGCAATATAGAAAGATGAAATTCTCCCCAAATCATTTCATAAAGCTAACATCATACTGATACCCAAACCTGGCAAATATCCAACAAGAAAAGAGAAATACAGGCCAATCTCCTTGATATACATAGATGCAAAATTTCTCAACAAGATTCTAGCAAATCAGATCCAACAACACATCTCAAGGATCATCCACCATGACCACATGGGCTTCATTCCTGGGATGCAGGGCTGGTTCAATATTAACAAGACCATAAACATAATTCAATACATTAACATATGTAAAAACAAGAACCACTTAATTATATCATTAGATGCAGAAAAAGCATTTGAGAAAATCCAGCATCCATTCTTGAAAAAAACCCTTGAGCACCTAGGCATAGAAGAAACATTCCTCCAAACAATAAGAGCCATCTATGATAAACCCACAGCCAACATTTTGCTCAATGGGCAGAAATTGAAGCACTCCCCCTGAGAACAGGAACAAGACAAGGATGCCCACTCTCACCCCTTCTATTCAACATAGTATTGGAAGTCCCAGCCAGAACAATCAAGCAAGAGAAGAAAATCAGGAGTATACAATTAGGAAAAGAGGAAGTTAAGCTATTCCGCTTTGCAGACAATATGATTCTATACCTTAACTTAAAGAAGTCCATCAAAAGTCTCCTCACACTGAAAAGCAACTTTGGTAAAGTTTCAGGGTACAAAATCAACATGCAAAATACAGTTGCATTTCTATATACCAGCACCAAGCAGACTGAGAATCAAATAAAAAGCACAATCTCATTCACAATAGCCACAAAAAAAATGAAATACATTGGCATCCACCTAACCAGAGAATTGAAAGACATTTACAATGAGAATTACAAAACACCGTTCAAAAACAATCAAAGACGACACAAACAAAAAGAAAAACACTCCTTGCTCATGATGTAGAAGAATCAATATTGTCAAGATGTCCATCTTATCCAAGACAATCTACAGATTCAATGCAATACCCATCAAATTATGAACATCATTTTTCTCAGACCTAGAATACAGAAATTCATATGGAAACAAAAAAGAGCATGAATAGCCACAAAAATCCTCAACAAAAGGAACAAAACAGGAGGTATAACAGTACCAGACTATAAACATTATTACAAGGCTACAATAACTAAAGCAACTGGCTTGGTACAAGAATAGACACACAGACCAATGGAACAGGACAGTGATTCCAGAAGCAAAAGTGTGGTCTCTCAACCAACTCATCTTTGACAAAGCCACCAATAACAATTACTGGGGAAAGGAAACCATATTTAGCAAACGGTGCTGGGAAAACTAGCTGACCACATGCAGAAGAATGAAACTGGGCCCCTAACTACCTATCACCATATACAAAATCAACTTTAAAAGGATCAAAGACTTAAATGTAAAACTTTAGACTATAAGAATCTTAGGAGAAAACACAGGAGACAACCTTATGCATATTGGAGTAGACAATTCTTGATCAAGTCCCCAAAAGTGAATACCATTAAAGCTAAGACAAACAAGTGGGACCTCAATAAACTGAAAAGCTTTTGCATAGCAAAAGAAATCATCAAGAGAGTAAAGAGACAACACATAGACTGGGAGAAAATATTTGCAAATTATGCATCTGACAAAGGCCTAAAATTTAGGAAAACAAGCTGAAAGGGGAAAAAAACATTAAAAAATAAGCAAAGGACATGAAAAGATACTTTTCAAAAGATATACAAGCAGTCAACAGATATGTGAAAACATGCTCAGCCTAACTAATCATCAGAGAAATGCAAATAAAAACTACAATGAGATACCACCTAACTCCAAGAAAAACGGCCATCATTAATATTAATAAATCAAAAAACAACAGTTGCTGGGGCAGGTGCAGAGAAAAGGAAATGCTTCCACACTGTTGGTGGGAGTGCAAGCTAGTTCAGTCTCTACAGAAAGCAGTGTGGTATTCCAAAAATAACTAAAAATTAAACTATCATATGATCCAGCAATTCCTCTCCTGGGAATATGCCTGGAGGAACATAAATTATTCTACAAAAAAGACACCTGCACACACGTTTATTGCCGCATTAACAATAACAAAAACATGGAGCCAACACCACTGCCCATCAGAAGTGGACTGGAAAAAGAAATGTGGCAGAGACAGGGCAAGATGGCAAGCAGAAAAGGGACAAGATTGCAACAGAACTGGTTGGAGTGTGAGAGTCTCTGCAAAAGTGAGTGTCCATAAAGACTGTCTGCATGAGTGGACACAGGCCGGTAGGTGAAGGAAAGTCTGTCTGAGGAGAGACCCAGGTTCAAGCAACCAGGGCTCTCCTCCAGAGGTGACTACAACCCACCACTGCCCTGAGAACGGAATCCTCAGCATGCAGGATTGTCTGTCGTTCTTGGGGGTCTCTTGAGAGCAGGCAACAGAGAACAGCTGCTCCTCAGTATGTGGCACCTGCCTGACACAATCACCTGCGTCAGGAGGCCAGGTGCTAGCAGCAGGAACCATGGAGAAATGTGGCAAGGAAATCTGGAATGGAGCCCTGCCACCAGTGAGGAGATGCTGATCGCTGCCATTTTCTCTGACCCGGGACTGGGCAGAGACCTGCATTGCCCCACCCAGCTCTGTCCAGCCTCCAACCTGAGACCCAGAGGCTACCTACACACCCCTCTGGGTTTGCCATCAGACTCAGAGAGACAGACACCTCTCCCCCATGCTGGAACAGGCATAGACACGTCTGATCTGAGTGGGAGACATGACAGTAGCGGCAGCAGCAGACGAGTCAGGTGAGTCCAGATCTGATTCACTCTCCTCCCACAGCAGTCCATGGGCATCTGACCCATGATTAGGGGAACCCTAACAGCCTGCGCAGAGAGTGGAGGGAACAGGCTAGAGACTGGAGCTACTCCTTAATGTGGCAGCACCAAAAGCAGCAGCAGCCAAAGAGCAGTGGCAGTGCTTGGGGAAGGAACCTAAAGTTCAAGAAACGGCTACAGAGCGAGTTTTTTTCTCTCTTTCTTTCTATTTGGTTTACATATTTGTACTTGCTATGTTTCTGGGTTTTTTTAGATTTTCTGCTTGTGTATGGGTCTTTTTAAGGGCGAATACATCAACAGGTTTTTTTTTGTTTGTTTGCTTGCTTGTTCGTATGTTTTTGAGGTTTTTTGTTTTTTCTGTCTTTGTTTCTTTGTTCATTCATCGGTTAGGGTACCTGTCTATTTTCTCTCTTCTTCTTCTTTCTCTTCAACTTCCTTTCATCGCCCTTCGTCCTTTTCTCATTCTTCTTTTTCTTATGTCATTTTGCTTTGGGGGGCAAACATACACCCCCATTACATGGACAGCTTATAAGGCGGTGGGAGTGGGCTCCAGGGGGCCCACATACCTGTCAGTGAATACTCTGATCTGCAGATAGCTTCTGACCCACAGTTCCCCCCTTAATCAAATCTTAAAACTGCAAAAAGCACAGTCCCCCAACCCCAGTAGGGTTCTGAAATTTAACAAATCCAAAGGATCTACATAAGAAAGAAAAGAGCCTTGACCAGAGAGAAGGAAAAGAATCTCACCTATCACTGAACAACAGAATTTAAAAGGAAGGAAAAAAAGGAGGAGGAAAACCTTCACAAATGAAAAACCAAAGGAAGAAAACACGTCTCATACAGACCCCTGGGAAGACAACAACAGAGAATACAGACTTCTGAACTCAAACAATGAAGAGCCCCCAAAACGTGGCTCAAACCACATACCTAAATATCAAAGAGACTAGAAATGAGGAGACAAGAGGAAAGAATGAAGGAGTTGATAACTAAGAAAAGGAATCAAGAATACAGTCAATGAAATAAATGACAAACTGATAAGCATGGAAACAAGAAGAAAGAAACTCAGAACTTGAGGACCAAAATACACAACTAACCCAAACTGTTAAAAACATAAAAAAGAAGCTTAAAAAGACAGAACAAAGCCTCCAAGAGATAAGCAATTATATCAAGAGGCTGAACCTGAACCTAAGATTAACTGGAATCTCTGAGGCAGATGGAGAGACAGAGACCACCCTGGAACAAACAGTCCATAAAATTATGCAAGAAAACTTCCCTCACCTCATCAGAGATGTGACCATTCAAACACAAGAGATTCAGAGAACCCCTACATGACATCAAATGAGAAGACCAACTCTGAGACATATGGTAATGCACTTACACAAAGTAGGTATAAAAAAAAAACTCCTAAAGGCAGCAAGTGAGAAAGGTCAGATTACCTACCGGGTAAGACCAATTAGAGTAGCAGCACACTTATCTACAGAAACACTTCAGACTAGAAGAGACCGGAGTCCAATTTTCAAAGTTCTCAAAGATTAAAAAATTTCAACTAGGAATTACCTACCCAGCTAAGCTAAGTTTCATCAGTGATGGAGAATTAAAATACTTCCCAGACATTCAATCTCTAAGAGTTTATGCCGCCTCCAGACCAGCTCTACCAGAAACTATTAAGAAAGTATTAAACACAGAGGAAAGAAAAAATGTAAATCACCCCAAAAATCAAAAGAAAGCCAAAAACAAATAAAAAAAAATTAACAAACTCTATAAAAAACTCATGAGAGGAATAAACTCTCATATCTCAATAATTAGCCTAAATGTGAAAGGATGAAATGCACCAATGAAAAGACAGAGAATGGCAAATTGGATAAAATATCATGATGCAACAATATCCTGTCTCCAGGAGACTCATCTCACCAGAATGGACACTCACAGACTCAAAGTAAGAGGATGGAAAGCAAATGTTCAGGCAAATATAATACAAAAGAAAGCAGGAGTTGCAATCTTAATATCAGACAAAAAAACCTTTAAGCTACCAAAAATTCTAAAAGATACCAAAGGTCACTAAATATTGATAAAAGGTTCAATCCATCAACAATAAATATCCGCCTAAATATACATATACTCGAGACCCACCTGGGCAATTGGCGAGACCTCATCTCTACAATAAATCAAAAAATTAGCTGGGTGTGGTAGCGCGCACCTGTAGTTCCAGCAACTTGGAAGGCTGAGGTGGAAGGATCACCGGAGCCCAGCAGGTTGAGGCTGCGGTGGCCGGGAGCAGCCACTGCACTCCAGTCTGGGCGACAGAGTGAGACTCCAACTCAAAAAAAAAAAGATACACTTGTGAAAACATGGAATTTATCTGTTATGTTCATAGTTGTTTCCCCAGCACCTAGAATAAATGTCACTAAAGGTCATGACAAAGAGTGGGAAGGTGGCTGGAGGTTCACTTACATTGGCACAGAAAAGGACAAAATAAATAAGGCCTGTATTAATAGAAAACTGAAGCTAGGAGGTCACAAGAATTTAACAGAAATCCCTAAAGGACCAAAAACAAAAAAGCAGTTGTAAACAACAGCAACAATTTGGGAGATTACCTGTAGTTACTTTGGGGAGTAACCAGTGAGCATGAGTTTTTAATAGCCTTTGGCAAGATGAGATCCAAATCTCTGTACACAGCTGGTACCCTCAAAGGACTACATGCTTGGCTATCAATGGCATACTAGAAGATGAAAGGAAACTTGTCTATCTTAGCCTGGGCTCTGGGAAGAATGAACAAATCTCCGTGAGAATTCTTACTATTACCCACCCTCAAATCTTCGGGGCTTTATTTTATTTTTACTGAGTTGTAATGTACATGTGAGGATTTACTATATAAGTAAATCATGTGCAGGTGAGGTCCGGCTTCTAGAAAGTCCTCTCTCCCCCGATAGTGGATCTGGTACCCAGTGTGTTGTTGTATGCCCCTTACCCCTCCTTCCATAAGCAGTGTCCAGGAACTGCTTCCCTCGTTTGCGTTCCTGTATCCAGTGACCAAGGCTCACTTATGAGTAAAAACATGTAGTATTCAGTTTTTTGTTTCTGTGATAACTTACTTAGAATAACAGTCTCCAGCTGCATCCATGTTGCTGCAAAAGACAAGACTTTGTTCTTCTTTGTGGCTGCTTAGTAGTCCATTGTGTATATGAACGACATTTTCTTTATCCAGTCCATCTTCAATGGGCATCTTGGTTTGGGTTCTATGTTTTTGCTATTGTGAACAGTGTGGCAATGAACATATGTGTGCTGATGTCTTTTTGATAGAGCAATTTATGTTCCTCTGGGTATATTCCCAGAAGTGGGACTGCTGGATCATACAGTAGTTCAAATTTTTGTTCTCTGAGAAAATGTCACATTGCTTTTCACAAAAGTCGAAATAGCTTATATTATTCCCATCAACAGTGTAGAAGTGTTCTCTTTTCTCCACAGTGTCACCAATACCTGTTGTTTTTTTCTTACTTTTTAAGGATAGCCACTCTTACTGGTGTGAGATGACATCTCATAGCTTTAATTTACATTTCTCTGATGATTAAGGGCTGACCATTTTTTCACAAGTTCTGTTGGCTGCTTATATGTCTTCCTTTGAGAAATGTCTCCTCATGTCCTTTGCCCACTTTTTAAAAATTTTTATTTTAAAGTTGTGGGGTACAAGTCAGGATTGTATAATAAGTGGTTTAGACACAGGTGAAGTTTTGGGTCTCCCATTAGATCTCACTGTTCCTGGATCAGGATCAAGCACCCTTATTGGTGTCATGTGCCCCCCGCTCTGGGTAGTGTCCCAATACTGCCAATCCCTTTTTGGTAGTATTATGATAGGTGTTCAGGGTTCACTTATAAATGAGAACATGTGGTACTCAGTACTTGAGTTCCTCCAGTTATATTCCCAGCAGGGGGATGGCAGGGTCATATGGAAGGTCAATTTCTAGTTCTTTTAGAAATTGCCACACTGTTTTTGCATCTGTTCATGTATTTAATTACATTTATGGTCTTGCAGATGTCAAGCCAGCCCTTCATCCAGGGGATGAACCCTTCTTGGTCATGGTGTATAATTTTTTAGATGTATTGTTGGATCAGGTTTGCTAGAATCTTGTTGAGATTTTTTGCATCTATGTTCATCAGGGATATTGTTCTGGAGTTCTCTTTCTTTGTTGAGTCTTTCTCCAGTTTGAGTAGTGGTGTGATGTTAGCTTCATAAAATGATTTGAGGAGAGTTTCATCTTTCTTGATTGCCTGGAATATTTTCAATAAGATTGTTATCAGCTCCTCCTTGCATGTTTTATAGAATTTCGCTGGAAGCCATCTGGTCCAGGGCTTTTTTTAAATAGTAGCTTTCTTATGACAGAGTCGATTTCGCAGGTTGTTACTGGTCTATTTAGGGTCTCTACTTCTTGTTTCAAACTTAGGAGGTTGTGTGATATCAAAAAGTTTTCCATTTCATTCAAGTTTTCGGGTTTGTTTCCATACAGATGTTCACAGTAATCTCTGATCATCTTTTTTATGTCTTTCGGGTCAGTTGTGACTTGATTTTTTGAGTTTCTGACTGTGCTTTTTGGGGTTTTTTCCTGTTTTGTTTGGTCAATCTGGCTATGAGGTTCATCAATCTTGTTTATCCTTTCAAAAAAAAATCAGCTTTTTGCTTCAATGATTTTTTCTATCACATTTTTGTCTTCTATGTCCTGTATTTTGGCTTTTACTTTGGGGATCTGGATTCTTCTGTTGAAGTAAGGATTTTTATGGTCTTGCCTTTCCAGCTCCCTTAGGTAATTTGTTAGGCTGTTGATTTATGTTGTATTTTGTTGGTATAAATTCCCCTCTTAGTACTGTTTCATGGAATCCCAGAGGTTTTGGTAAGAGGCGTCTTTTTTTTCATTTGTTTCCAAGCATGTTTTAATAGCTCTTTTGATTTCTGTGGTAACTTAAGAGTTGTTCAGCATTGTGTTGTTAAGTGTTCATGTTCTTGTGTGTGTGTTTTGGAGGGATTTTGTTGGTGGTGATATTAATTTTTATATCACTGTGATCCGAGAAGGAGCATGGTAATATATTGATTTTTATGGAATTTATTTATGCTTGAGTTATGGTCAATCTTGGAGTATGTTCCATGTGGTGATGAATGGAATGTATACTCTGTGGTTGTTGGATGGAGTGTTCTGTAGGTATCTATTACGTCCATTTGTTAAAGCATCAAGGTTCAAGTCTCCTCATGATTTTTTGCCTCGAGGATCTATCTAGGGTTGTTTGTGGGGTATTTAAGTCCCCAGTTATGACAGCGTTAGAGTCAATATCCTTTTTTAGTTTACTTAGTATTTGCTTTATAAATCCAGGTGCTACTGTTTTGGGTACATAAGTATTTAGGACAAATATTTCTTGTTGATGGATTGAACCTCTTATCATTATGTAATGTCCTTTCATTTTTTAATGTTTCATAGCTTGAAGGTTATTTTGCCTGATATTAAAATTGCGACTCCTCCCTTCTTTTGTTTTCTGTTCACCTGAAAATTTGCTTTCCATCCTTTAACTTTGAGTCTGTGGGTGTCCTTTATAGTTAGATGTGTGTCCTGGAGGCAGCATATTGTTGGGTCAGGTCGTGTGTTTTGTTTTGTTTTTTTAAAATCCAGTTTGCCATTCTATGCCCCACTGACATTTGGGCTGATAACTGAAATGTGAGAATTTATCCCTGTCATGAGGCTCTTATAAAGTTGTTTTGTTTTAATTTTTGGGTTGATATATGTGTTTGTGTTTACAATTTCGCAGTCATGTGGTGTGTTGTGTTGATTCTATGTTTTCCTGCATTCTTGGGAAGTACATGATTGTTGTGTGTGTGTGTGTGTTTAACACCTTCTTGAGCATCTCCCATACAGCTGATCTGGAAGCAGCATAATCTTTTAGGGATTGGATGTCTGGGAAGGATTTCAATTCTCCATCACTGATGAAGCTGAGCTTGGCTGGGCAGCAAATTCTTGGTTGAAACTCTTTATCTTTCAGGACTTTGAAAATTTAACTCCAGTCCCTTCTAACATGTAGTGTTTCTGCTAATAAGTCTGCTGCTATTCTGATTGGTCTTCTCCTGTAGGTAGTCTGACCTTTCTCTCTCGCCACCTTTAAGATTTCTTCTTTTATACCTACTTTGTGTAGGCAAATTACTATACACCTAGAGGTTGGTCTTCTCATTTGATGTCTAGCAGGGCAGGGGTTCTCTGAATCTCTTGTATGTGGATGGTCGCATCTCTGGTGATATGGGGAATGTTTTCTTGGATAACCTCCTGGAATACTTGTTCCATGGTGTTCTCCATTTCCATTTCTTCTTCTGGGATATTGATCAGGCTTAAGTTCAGTTTCTTGCTATAATCTCACATCTCTTGGAGGCTGTGTTCTTTCTTTCTGAGTTTTATTTCTATCTTTTTAACAGATTGGGTTAAGTCCATGTTTTGGTCTTCAACCTCTGAGAATCTTTCTCCTGCTTGGTTGATTCTGCTTTCCATGCTTGTCACCTTGTTATTTATTTCCTGGATGAAGTTTTTATGGCCAAAATCTCTGTTACAAGTTCTTTCAATGTTGCAGCTTGTCTTTCTTGAGTCTTATTCACTCTTTCCACCCATTCCCTAAACTCTACTGTATTCTGGGGCCAGTTGTTGGTGATTTTCACTGTGTGGCTCTGAGGTATGATTTTTGGGATGTTGTCTCTTTGGTAAAATGGGAATTACTTGTGTTCTTTGGTCGTTTTTTTCATTTCTGATGGATCACTTTCTTTTCTCTTTAATTCCGTCATTCAGCGGTACTGGGTGGGGCTTTCACTTCTGTTGTTTGCTCAGCCCTCTATTCTGTCCTGATCAGGTCCTCCAAATTTGTTCTGTTTTGAAACAGGCCTGCGGATATGAAGCTTTGCTGTTTCTTGTAGTTTGAGAGTTGAGTAAGGTAGAGGGTGGGGAACTAGGATTCAGAAACTACTTGGAGGTTACAATACTCACTGACTGGGATATGGGCCTCCAGAGACCCACTCCCCACCACTACTCTATATGACAATGCAATGGGTACATGTGTGTAAGTCTAAGATAAGGTAACAGTAATGAGGAGAACAGAGAAAAGTAGAAATAGAATGGACACAAATAATAAAAAATAAAACGAACCACAGAAAAACAAGAAAAAAAGACAAAAACAAAAAAACAAAACAGAAAACGCGCACTCAAAAAAAACAGAAAAACTGAACACAGGGGCACACATGCACAACAAAAAAAACGAAAGAGGAAGAAGAAAAAAAGGAGGGAGGAATGCAAATTGAACCCTCACACACACATTCACACACATCCTAAACCAAAACAAAAAGCAAAAGGGAGAGAATGCAAATTGAACCTTCACACATTAACACACTAAACCAAAACAAACCAAAACAAAAGAACCAAAAACAAAAAAAAAGAGGAGGAATGCAAATCGAACCCTCACACACAAATTCTCACACAAACTAAAACAAAATAAGAACAAAAAAGAAAAAAGAATTTAAAAACAGAGTTTCTGGGCACTAACTGCCCTCTTGTGGCAGGTTCCGAAATTATTCCTCTCTGGTGCTCACCAGTAAGCCTGCCATCTCCGGTGGGGATGTGGACTTGTTCACAATCTCCCCAGTGTGCAGCCTGGTTGGGAAAGGAGGGGTGGGGGTAGGTGGGGCATCAGTCCTCCCTTCCCATTCTCACAAGGTTAGAGGAACTCCTCTGGTGGGGAGTTGTGTGATTGTCTCCTTCCCAGGTGCTGACAACAGGCACCTAGTCAGGTTTATCCCAGAGCAGATTTCTCCTAGCACGACTGCCATCCAGGCTCCACCTGCATTCATCCCTCTCAGTCGTGCCCCAGCCGTGTGGGTCTGACATTCAGAGGACTGTTGAGGAGGAGGGTGTTGGTCAGCCTATGACTCATCGCTGATCTCTTGTGGAGTCTTCCTTGCCCTTTCTGGTTACACACCCTTTCTCCCGCAGCTGGATCAAGGAAAGGGGTGGAGCATCTGAGAGTCCACACTCATCCTATCCCTCCAAAGTTTGTGCTTTCAGGATATTCCCTCTGGGTCTCAATCAACTCATGAGTAGTTAACCCACCAGTCACAGAGAACAGGTCAGTTGCTCCATGGTGAGCAAGCCAGAGCACTTCCCTGACCAGTTTTCAAGATAGTGGCACAGTGCCTATTTCGTCTTCTCCAGTGGGACTCTGCCTTTGGCTCTCTTGCTGTGCTCCCTCCTGGTGCTGTGGTGATTGAGCAGTCTGGCAACAGCCATCGCTCCTGGCAGCTTCTCCCCAGGAAAAGCTTTGTTGATTTTTAGAAAATGGCACTCAGTTTCTGTACCTCAAGAAATGCTAGGGTCCAAGCAGAACAGCTCTGGCACCAGTTGCTTCACCAGGAGAGTCCTGGCCACATGCTCCTGAGTCCTCACTCAGTCAGCCACTTATATGTCCACTTACACACAGACACATATGCAAATTTGTCCATACACACACTCACATAGGGACTCACACAGTTCTACTGGCTCTCCCATTTTTCCTCCCATCCCTTTGCCTACTTTTTAATGGGGTTGCTTGCTTTTTACCTGTCATTTCGTTTGCATTCCTTATAGACCCTGCATGTTAGACCTTGGTTGGATGCATAGCTTGCAAATATTTTTTCCCTTCTGTGGGTTGTCTCTTTACTCTCTTGATGTTTTCTTTTGCTGTGAAAAACTTGTCTGCTTGATAAGATCCCATCTGTCATTCTTAGCTTTTGCTGCATTTGTTTTTCAGGACTTAGCCACGAACCCATCGCCTACTCCAGAATCTAGAAGGATGTTCCATAAGTTTTCTTCTAAGATTCTTATAGTTTGAGGTTTCGTATTTAAGTTCTTGATCCATTCTGAGTTAATTTTTATACATGGCAATAGGTAGGAGTCCAGTTTTATTCTTCTGCATGTGGTTAGCCAGTTTTCCCAGCGCCATTTGCTAAATATGGTTTCCTTTCCTTTTGGGGGCTTTAAATTTTCACTACCTACATGGTCAAGGATCCAAGGCTGAGAAGTTAAAGTAAATATTGGTTCTTAGTGTAATTGTTATCAATTTATTGTCTCTCAGCTCCAAATTCAGCCTTCTTTGTCCTGCTTTGTGATACTAGAGCTGGGCCCTAGAAACATTTCTCCTATGGCTTCTGGGTCAATATTAAGCTTTATCAAAAGAAGGAGCCAGGCTGATCAGCCCACCAAGAAAAAAAAGGTAAATGATTTGAAACAAACTTAGGTTTTAATTATTAAATATAGCATAAAATATTTGTTTCTGCAAACCAACACAAAGTTAATACATAGAATGCTCACCCAATACGCACTCTTTTCTTCTAATAGCAGACTGGCTTTAAGTCAAGTTTAATTTTTCAGACACTGAAACATTCCCCAATTATATCTAACATTTGAATATATTTTCATCTGCTTCTTCTCTAACTCAATAGATATATCTTTGAAGATTTATAACCTAGTATCTAGGTGGATAGCTGTTAAACAGTTTTTTAGGTCAGCAGGCTCTACTTTCATTTACCATAAGACTGGTTGCTTATACATCCCATTTCAGATTCCAAATAGCTTCCCATTTTATAGAATGATAAAGGGTTATGAGCATTTGGCTATAATAAGAATTAAAATCATTCTCAAACCAGGCTTGCCAATCTATATACCTAATGCTTATTAGTTTAACTTTAACTTGCTCTATATTAGAACTCTGAAGTACAAAACATACCCCATTCCATTTTCTAGCATTGTAATTCTTATACCCCATTCCATTTTCCAGCATTGTGATTCTTAAGTTTATGTGTCAACTTGATTGGGCCATGAGATGCCCAGATATTTAGTCAAACATTAATCTGTGAGGATGTTTAAATCAGTAGACTGAGTAAAATAGATTGCCTTCCCTAATGTGGATAGGTCTGAACAGATTTTTAAAAGCTGACCTTCCCTTCCTGTCTGACTGCCTTCAGAATGGGATATCAGTTTTTTCCTTCCAAGTTGAACTGCGGCTCTTCCTGGGTCTCAAGCCTGCTGGTCTTAAGCCTGGAACTACACCACTGAGCTTCCTGGATCTCCAACTTGCAGGTCTTGGACCCTGCAGGTGTCAGAACTTGTCAGCCTCCAAAATCACATGAGTCAATTCCTTATAATAAATTTCTTTATATACACACACATATATTCTACTGCTTCTGTAGAGAACCCTGACTAATACACAATACAAATGATCTCCTATTGACTCCTGCTAAAGCATCCCTTCTAAGCAGCTACACATGATCCAGACTTATCCCTTTCTTCTCTTGTTTCAAAGGGTGAAAGTACTGTGATTACTGTCTCCTCTTATAGTCCCATTCCCCCATGCCATCACCTTCTGGAAACACATTCCTATCCTACTCAGCTCTGTAATTATGTGGTTAGGATACGAGCTGGCATCTTCTTGGAAATTCTGCCAAACTTCCAAGTTACACTTGTTTGACTAAGGAGGGGGAGAAGAGACATCTAATCCAAGCTGGCCAATCAGCAGCCAAAATGTAAATGAGATTTTTGGGGTCTTTTTGCTTTCAATTTAGAAACTGAAAGAGAATGGACTGAAATCCCTCTCTGTCAACAGCCATGCACAGGAATCAAGCCTAAGAGAATGAAGCAGACACACTGAAATAGAGGTAAAAGCTCAACAACAACAAAAAAAAGAATCCTACTCTGCCAATTTCTGATTTTCAGAATAATTTTTTTTAGTTGGAAACTCTCTGTCACCCAGGCTGGAGTGCAGTGGCGCACTCACAGCCACCACAGCCTCGACCTGCTGGGCTGAGGCAATTCTTCTGCCTCAGCCTTACAAGTAGGTGGAACAACAGGTGTATGCCACTATGTGCAGCTAATTTTTTATTTATTGTATAGACACGTTCTCATCAAGTTGCCCAGGCTGGTCTGCAACCCTTGGGCTCAGGCAATCCTCTTGTCTCTACCTCCCAAAGTGCTGGAATTACAGGGGTGAGCTGCTACACCCAGCCTTCAGAATGATTTTAATTCTTACTGTATCCAAACTGATATCCATATCTTTTGTCTCGTTTATTCCTGAAGCTTAGCCTCATGTCCCCATCCTGTCCCTGTTAAAGTAGCCAATAAATTCCCTTTTAACCTAAACCGGATTAAATTAGGTTTCAGTTGATCACAGCCAGAGGAAACAGTAAACCTCTACTGTATATAAATCACTACATAAATTTATATAATTAAATTTAAAATAACCAAACTAAGTTATTTAAATGTTTTACAAAATCTGTTTCACATAAATTAATATTGTTGTGTGTGTATATATTTTCAATATTCATATATTTTCAATATTTGCCCCCCAAAAACATCATTAACATTGAGGCTACTTAAAATGCAAAGGTTAACCAGGAAGAATGTCTCTTTGCTTGTATTTACAAGGGACTTATTAAATTAGAAAGCTAATTAGGAAATTATAATGAGCTCCATGTTCTCTGGTGAACACCATGAAGTCCCATTAAAAAGGCTATATAAAATAATGTAATACTATAACTAAAAATACTATAATCACTGAATCTTTAAGGAAAATCATACATATTTACAAAATGAGGTCATCAATCAAATATTTTCTTGGTACTGTTAAGTTTTAAATTCAGTTTTTTCTTAGATGGCTGAAATTCGTTATGTTCTTATATATCATAGAGTCCCTGTTATATAGAAAGCAGTTAATTATGAAGCAGTTACTCATCCACAGGACATGAAAAATAAACTGGTCCTGAATTTCCTTCTCAATAAGATCAATACTATCCTAAAACACAGAAAAAAATGATGGCTTGGATAATTCAAATTCACAGATAGACACACAATCTTTGAAACTCAAATTCAATTGAATTCAAAGTATCCAACCATCTACGATTTTACGAAGTTGCTGACTAATGGTTTTAATGGCTGATTTCTCTAATCTCATTGCCCTTATATATTTTCCTGAATGATATGCTAAGTAGCACAATTGTGAATAAAGAAAAAGAGAAAAAATAAGAAGCTAACACAAATATACACTTCAAAAACAAACTTGATAAGAACTTAGTCGCAAGGGGTTTATACCCTTTCAGAATCAGTCATAGCTTCAAGTAACTTTTCTTTTTCACTCTTCCCAGCTTCACCAATTTCAAAAGGCAATCAAATAATTCTAGAATAGGTAAAGAGAAGAAAAATAAGCGTGGAAGTGTTCAATGAATTCTATATAAGGCAATTAAAACAACAAGGGGGTAAGAAGTAAACAAGTTAGTGAAAGCATTAATCAAAATGTCAGTCCCCAGAATCATGCTCACAGATCAGAAAGACTAGGACTTCTATTGATTTAATTTTATAGAATTGCTGGAAATTTTTTTTTGAGTCGGGGTCTTACTCCATCATCTAGGCTAGAACGTAGTAGCACAATCACGGATAACCACATCTTCAACCTCCTGGGCTCAGGTGATCCTTCTGCCTCAGCCTCCCAACTAGCTGGAATTACAGGTGCATGCCACCATGCCCAACTAATTTTTTTTTTTTTTTGTAGTGATGATGCCTCACTATATTGCCCGTCTGGTCTTGAAATCCTGGGTTCAAGCAATTATCCCACCTTGGCCTTGCGAAGTGCTAGGATTACAGGAATGAGCTACCACACTGGGAAGAACTGCTGGAAATATTATGAGCTCACTTGTCCAACAGTATCATGGAGATAGGTAATGAATATAATATTTCAGGTTAAGTTCAAATAACTAATTTTCATAAATTCTTATATAAATCAAAAACCTCTTAAATATTGCAACGTTTCTGGTCTCATCCTTATTAAGATCCTTCACACAATAACCAGTCTGTCAAGAGAGTGGCAGAGGGATTACCAAAAAAGACAGAAAGGGTATGCCTGCTGATATTAATATCCTACTCAGAAATATCTGTCCATGTAGTTCTAATCCAGGAAACACATCTCGTAATTATGAGCCTTCAGCATTTTGTGATATATAGCATCCACCCCAAACAGTGAAATGTTCCAAAAGATTTTGAGTCTATATTAAGGAAAGCATTTTAACTAAAATGTCTGTCAAAATGAAATTAGAGTTAATATAAGTAACATCAAGAAAGGTTTGGTGGGAAAGATTAAATTCAGTACTTCTTAAATACTTTGGTACCTCAGATTAATACAGGAGGGAAAAAGACATGGAGTCTTCACATATCTCATAATGAAGAAAGAATAAACATAGCGCTAATTTTGTATATAAAGGAGGGAGGAGGTATATAAATATATGCTTGTCTATGTAAAGAATCTCTCCCAAAGAATATATTTTAAAACTGAAAAGAATAATCACCTTTGTGCAAGATGACTACGGGACTGGTGCACGGGGCTAAGAGCATTTAATTTCCATTATATACTCACTCATTTCCCACTGATGGAATATTTGAACATATAATACAGTACCGATGGAATACTGAACATATAATACAGTACTTCCTATTCAAATAAACAAATTTAAAATAAAAAAACATAAACCATATACACAAATAACTCTTATACAAGGAAGTAAGCTATGTGAAAGAGACATAAACTACACTGGATCTTCAAAGGATAGGGATATCCCATTAATCTATGCAAACAGGGAGATGGTACATGAGACAGGCCTTATATGGCAAACAGGACAGATATATAACAGAAACCATTCCAGGGAAGAGAATGCCAGACTATAGACACAAAGTTGGGAGGTTATGGCGCATATTTAGAAAAGTGTTAGTTTAGAAGCTTAGGCCATATATAAGATAATATATTCTTTTTTTGTGGCTGCCTAACAAATAACTATACAGTTGTGGCTTAAACAACAGAAATTTATCATCTCACAGTTTCTGTGGGCAGGAATCTGAGTTAGTTAGATTCTCTGCTCAGGGTCTCACTGGGCTGAAATAAAAATGTCCAACAGGACTGTGGTTTCCTTCTCTGCATGGGGGCCTCTTCCAAGATCACTGGTTGTTGGCAGAATTCATTTCCTTGCAGTTGTAAGACTAGCACTCCCCACTGTATTGCTGACTTTCAGCCAGGAGTCACTCTCAGCTCCTAGATGTCAGCTGCAATTCCTTTTTTATATAGAAACAGGGTCTCGCTATGTTGCCCAGACTAGAATACAGTTGCATGATCATAGCTTTAAATATTTCTAACTTCAGGAAAGACCCAGTCTCTTTTAAAGGCTCACTTGATTAGATCAGGCCTATCCAGATAATGTCTCTTTCAACTGACCTAAAATCAACCATCAGTGATCAAATCACAAATGTGATATCTCATTATATTCACAAGTTCTGCCTACACTCAAGGGAAGAAGATTATATAGGATAAACTCAAAGGAAAAGAATTACACAGGATATATGTTTCAGTAGGTGAGAATCTTGGGAATCATCTTAGAATTCTGCCTAGCATAGATGGCAATAGAAGAAAAAAAATTCCCCAAAAGTATGCCAAAATTCAATTAGTTTTCCCTCCTATATTTCTGTCTCCAAGAATGATGCTACTTATAAAACATATATGCATAAATACAGTTGCAACTGTAAATTAAGTAGTTTTCCCTCCCATGTTTCTGTCTCCAAAGATGATGCTACTTGTAAAATTTTTATGTGTAATTACAGTTGTAACTGAGACTGCCCACATTGGGTAACTACCTATTCTTTAGCTATTAGTGGTACTCATTTATTACAAGGCCCATTTTACCGAATGGAACTATCTGCCTCACTTTCACAGTCTGTTACTCAATATAAACCACACCCATATCTCATTTTGAATTTTTTTCACTTTTTAAAAAATGTATTTATTATAAAATTATGGGATACATGTGAAGATTTACTACATATGTAGGCTACATGCAGGTCAAGATTGGGCTTCTAGGTGACCCTCACTCCCCCTGGTTAATGGACCAGGCACCCCTGGTGTTATCACATGCCCCTCACTCTCTTCCTTCCCAAAGTGGTGCCTAGAAACTGCCAATCTCACCCTTGTGCTATTACTAGTGATCAGGGCCCACTTATGAGTGAGAATATGTAGTATTATTTGTTTCTGTAATAGTTCACTTAGTATGATGGTCTCCAACTGCATCCAAGTTGCTATGAAGGCCATGATTTTGTTCTTCATGGCTGCATAATACTCCATCATGCATATGTACCACATTTTCTTTATCCAGTCCACTTTCAGTGGGTAGTAGGATTTGTTTCCATGGTTTTGCTATTGTGAATAGTGCAGCGATAAACATGCATGTGCAGATGACTTCTTGGCAGAGCGATTTATGTTCCTCTGAGTATTTTCCCAAAAGAAGGATGGCTGGATTGTATGAAAGGTCAACTTTTAATTCTTTTAGGAATCAGTGAGGCAGAGGCCTTCCCAGAATAGAAAAATAATGTGTTAGAAAGAAAGTTACGTGGCAAAGTCAATGTCTAAGTGCACATGAGTAACCCAGTCACAACGCTGTGCCATAAAATACCCAATCAAAAATGCAGGTTGCCATATAAGGAGCTAAAATGTAATATAAGGCAATGCCCATCTGTGTTTGGGGTTCAGTCTTTGGATGTGAAACCACTGGGCCAGTGCCAGCACAAATAAACACTGCTTACTGGCAAAAAAAAAAAAGTCTTGGTGGCTCATCTCTCTCTATAAAGGATCCTGCCACATCTCTGGTGCACTGGTCAGGAAATTGGGAGGTGGAGACTGTGTTTTCACCTCCCTTGTCACCGGGGTGCCACCCCCCCTGGGACGCCAGAAGAGGTGACCTCCCCTGGCGCCAGCAGACCAACTGATCTGAAGGGAACGAGCCAGCCCAGTGTGCGAGGGCAAGGACCCCAGTAGCACAAAAGAACCCAGTGAGGCCCGGAACCAGCCAAGGGGGCACCACCCATCAGACTGGTAAGAACCCAGGTTCGATTTGGTAAAGCCTGCCCCTAAGAGGCAGAAGGGGAGTCTGATCCCCTCCCAGAGTTGCCCAAGTAGTCCCACAGGGGGACAAAACCACTGGGTAGCAGGTTGGAGTCGTGTAAATGAGACACTACCTAGTGACTAAGCAAGAGCAGAGTCCCAATCCGCAGATCCGTGGCGACCTCATATGGCTTAGGGCGGTAATAGAGTCGGGAGAAATCCTGAAATCTGCAAGAAACCTCCAGTTAGGGGGGTTGAGCCTTTCAGGGAGGGCCCAGAGTCTAAAGGTCTGCAAGAAATGTTCATTACAAGAGATTGAGCACCCTTTTGAAAAACTCTAGAACTGCACAGACTAACCCGGTAACCAAGAATAGGTAATAAACAGTCTAGGCCTAGGAAGGGAGGTCAGAAGGACTCCCTTAAAATTCCCCCAGATAGTCCACTGGGATGAATGCTGGAAGGTTGGGAAAAGGATTCCAGAACTAAGAAGAAGGAAAAAAAGAAAATGACTGAATTATGTTTTTTCTGGACAAAAAAGTATATGTCAGTCCTCAGTCTTTTGGCCAGAGTTTGGTTCTAATAAAGATAGGCTTTGCCAAACTTTAATAATTGTATGTAAATAATAAGTCCTCTGTTTCATCTGAGGAAAGACTATGTCCTTTGCTGGCTACCACAGGCCCTTCCCATGTTATCCCTTAAAACAGAGAATGTATAAAGGAAAGAAAAAGAAAAAGAATCTGAGCCCCTGGAGGAAAGGGAAAAGCCTTGGGATCCACTGAAAAAAAACTACAAAATTTAAAAAAACAAAACTGAAAGCAAGTCTTTACCGCTCCTGTCCTAGCCCTCCCTTCCTTAGAAAAGCCAATTTTTAAAAGAATATGTTTTGGCTATTTCCTCTACTTTACCCTCCCTTAGATTTAAAGGGCTCCTTGCTTAACCCCTCCTCTTGAGTTTACAGTTTACCAGTTCTAACATGGAGATTGGATGCTGATCAAGTCCTGGAAGGAGACTAAACTCCAATCAAGCTGGAAAGAACCCTCCTCAAGTGCTTCTGACAACTGAGACAGCCATATGGACTGCTGAAAAAGGGTGGACACATCATATCCACATCAAAAAAAATCACCAAAGAAAGTTACGGTACCAGAGAACACTCCTATTAAATGGGAAGTCTCTCAAACTGAACCACTAAAACTAAAATTCAAGAAAACCTAATGTATTCCTCTGTACCTTTTCTCATAGCACTGCTAATTGCATTTCTGGTCATATGCATGGTTTATTATTAATATCATTAAAACTAACTCCCCAATAACTATTAAATTTGATGCCTGTTCTGTCCTGTCATGTGGAAGTCTTCATGACCAAAGAAAATTATCTATGGTTGACAAATACCTATGTCCTGATACCACTGCTGAAGACGGTCTAAAATGTATCAAAACAAAATGGGGGGGGCTGGCCCTTGTGTTAAAAATGGCATAACTTTACTCACCCCAAATAGCCCTTGCCGGGACTAGTCTGGTGTCTTTTGAACCACTCAACTTAAAGAATGGACAGCTCCAGTAAAAAAAAAAAAAAGAAAGCCGGGCTCGGTGGCTCAGCCTGTAATCCCGCGCCTTTGGGAGGCTGAGATGAGTGGATTGCCTGAGCCCGTGGGTTCGAGACCCGCCTGGGCAAGTGAGACCTCATCTCTACAATGAATCAAAAAATTAGCCGGGCGTGGTAGCGCACGCCTGTAGTTCCAGCTACTTGGAAGGCTGAGGCGGAAGGATCACCGGAGCCCAGCGGGTCGAGGCTGCCGTGGCCGGGAGCGGCCGCTGGACCCCAGTCTGGGTTAATGAGTTATACTCCAAATAAAAAAAAAAAAAAAAAAAAAAAAAAATTATACCTCAGGTTAGTGCTAAGATTTCCCTGATTGCTTTATCTAACAATTTGTTCAAATCAAGATCCATGTAAGATTCACACATTGCAATTGGTTGACAAAATTCTTAATCTGTTTCAAATCCTCTTCCATCTTTTTCCCCCTTCAAGTTATTCCCTGGGGAAAAAATAAGTGTATATTTACTTTACATACATATGTCTACATAATATATCTATATTATATTTGTCTTTGTTTCATTTATTGAGTATATAATTATTTTAAGAACTTTTGTGAGTACATTACCATCCTTAGTTCCCCAATCTTAATTTTTCTGTGAAATCCTAAGTTCTTTAGTTGTGCATTTACTTGTTATTGATACAGTTCCTGTAGCGAGGGCTAGACTGCTGTTTATCATATCTATATATTATGTGCGTGTGAATATGCGTGTGTGTGTGTGTGTGTGCGCACGTGCATGTGTACAGAGAGAGAGAGAGAGAATTGAACTGATGTAATTTGTCCTATAGTTTTCCTCAGTTTGGGTTTTGATGGTTGAAAACCGTAGTGTCATTTATGAGTATTCTTTTGTTCCCTGTTTTTTGTTTGTTTTTGTGAACTAATAATTAGGACAAGAGTATTGGTCAGATTCAGATTCTACAATTAATGAGCGTTGCCTTTCATTCTTGAGAACTGCTGCCTTCTTGTGCCTTTCTTGTTAACACCTAAAGTTCTTTTGAATTTATGAATTAGGGAAAGACCAATGTTTCTTTAGATTTTATTAGTTTCAGTTAACATCTAAACTTTATATAGCTCCCAGATTAAGATCTTACATTATTATGATTTTGCTATTCACTATGCTTTTAAAGAATAAAATTATTTTGTAAATAATTTTTAAACATTTCATTTTAATAGGTGGGAATTTGAAGAATCTGAAGAAGATCCAGTGACAAGTATCCCATACCAACTTCAAAGGCTTTTTGTTTTGTTACAAACCAGCAAAAAGAGAGCAATTGAAACCACAGATGTTACAAGGAGTTTTGGATGGGATAGTAGTGAGGGTACTAATTCTCTTATAATGATAAATGTTTCTAATATTCAGAGGAATTCTGGGAGACAATAGCATTACAAACACATTACATATGTTAACAACTTAATTACCTTAAACCTTTCATTGCAAGTTTGTTTTCTTAGATTTTTCTAACATGTTTCTTAACTTTATGATGAAAAATAGAAAAATAACAAAGTTAGGAGTATTGTAGCACCATAAGCACATACTATTTGTAGAATGCTATTTATAGAATCTCTTGATTCTTCCTTGCAGTTACTTTTCATGACTGTAGTATATATTTTTGTGCTCTTTTTAAATTTAGCATTATTTAAAGTAGACTTTTCCATGTTTTTATTTACTTTTAGACAACAAATTATACTAAGTTTATGGCTATTTTTAATTAAATTTTATCTTAAAATAGCTTGGCAGCAGCATGATGTACAAGAACTATGCAGAGTCATGTTTGATGCTTTGGAACAGAAATGGAAGCAAACAGAACAGGTATTTCATGTTTTTCAAATTGAGGGAAATAGTTCCTAATAAATCAATCATCACCTTAAAGTGACTTTTATTCTATTGTAATGTTTTAAAATTTGGGCATAAGTCCAGTGGTTAAAGTACTGACTGGGGAATTGAAAGTACTGGGATCTTATTTGGTCATTAACTGAGTCATAAAATATCCTCATTAAACTGCCTAGACCTCAGAGTTCTCATCTTTAAAATAAGGAAATGGGGCTGTATAATCTAGGAGGTCTTTTTTAGCTCTAAAAATTTAAATTATATATATGTGGCTTTTGGGAATGATTTTTGAACATTTCCAGATAGCTCCTAAGTAAATTATGTGTCTTTTATCTGTAGCACAATTATAGTAATGAAATCTTTATTTTGACCAATGAAGTATAGTCATATATGTGTTTGTCATTTGGGATCCTCATTAATATGGTCTTATTCCTACCTAATAAAAGGAGGAGCAGATTAGGAGTGGAAGAAGCATTAGATATATCATTGGGATGAGGAGTAGGGCTAAACTGAATGGGGTTCAGTACATGGGAGGGTCTTTAGGGTGCAGTGATAGAGGATCACAGGGATAAAAGGGGAAAAATATGAGACAACTTAGAGGGCCTGATTTCTCATGGAACTGTTGTGATGGCTTGGAGCAGTTTTTCAAAATGTAGATTACCATCCACTTACAGGTTATGAAATTGGTTTAGTGGGTCCACACTAGCAGTTTCAAAAAATGAAATAGAGTAGAAAAGTATAAGAGAGCACCACATAAGTAAGAGTAAGTATTGTCTTATGAAACTTGTGGTATAGTTATATGTACTGGGTTGCAATGTAAGTTACTTTCTTATGATGGTTTGCTATCAGATATTTGAAAAACATTGGTTTGAACCACTTTGAAATGTCCTCTGAGGTGTAGACGGCATAATTACATATGACTGGGGTGGATGAATGAAGAAGCTTCCTTAAATAAATAGTATTAGTGCAGACAGTGATGGTGGATCCAATTTGAAGGCTTATAAATCCTAGATATTTGAAGAAATGTAAATTTATGAGAGGTAAACTGTAGGACACTTTTCCTCATGCCTATTCTTAAGAGATAATGAAAAAAAATTTAAGTTCATTTAGTGATCTAGTTTCTCTACATAGTCCAATGGGACTGTATTTTAGTAACTGCGTAGATGGTATTAGGGGCTGTTTCTTCTTTGTAGGTCTGAAGTTACCCTTCCTCCTTGTTGCATCCCTCTCTGTGGGTCAACACTTCCATTAATATCAGCTGGGGCATTCCTACTGAGTTCCCAAGTTTTGGTACAAGACTCTTGAGGCAAGACATTCACTTGGAGGGTCCTTACTTAGGGAGTTACCTGTCTTCCTTGAGCCAGAAGAGCCCCATTTGGCTAAGTTTGGGGACTAGGTGAGAGATCTATTCTTTTAGATGAGGATATTTTGAGGGAGATGGATTTTAAGATGTTTTTTGAATTTTCATACAATTTAAAAACTTTATGGTATTTCTCCTTAAAATTGATTTATGGATATTACTAAAAGTTTAAAAGTTTTATTTGCATCTTGAGCTAGAGGACATGATTTATAACTCAGAATGTATTATTGTGTGAGTGGTGATATGCATATGTAAAACTATAAAGGCACTACCAGTGTGTAATTATAAACATGCCTAAAGTGATAGAATATGATTTATTCTCATTTTAATGGAAAGATAATATGAGGTTTAATTGTATAATAAATTGATTACTTATTTAATGAGAACCTATATTAATAATTGGGCTTTTTCATTATATGAGTATTGAAATAGTTCATTTTTACACATTGACTCAAATTAGTATTAATCTAATTCTGTTGTTTTTTTAGGTGATTTATCTTTATTTTTTGAAGCAAAATTTTAGATAAGTCAGACATTAAAGCTTTCTAAGATTGTAACAGAAAAATCAATATCCTTTTGTAAACCATTCTAAAAAGCATGGATTATTGTGTTCTCACATATTTTAAAAATTACTTGAAGAAACACTTTTTAAAATGCAAATGTTCTAATTTTTAGGCAGATCTTATAAATGAACTATATCAAGGCAAGCTGAAGGACTACGTGAGATGTCTGGAATGTGGTTATGAAGGTTGGAGAATCGACACATATCTTGATATTCCATTGGTCATCCGACCTTATGGGTCCAGCCAAGCATTTGCTAGTGTGGTGTGTACCTTTCACCTGACTGCTTGTGTATCCTTACACAGAATACATAATAGCACAGTGGTATAATCTCTTGTAAGGTAAGTATCATCCTAGAAACACCTTCTTGGGTTGTTAGTCATTCCTGCATTTAAACTAGCAAGATCTAGAAGATTTTTGACCCTTCTGTGAGTCCTAGTAGTGCATGTATAAGAGGGAAAGTGAATGCAAATGTACTGCCTCATGGCACAGTGTCTTATTCTTTTTGATAGATGATTAGATGATTTCACCTTTATCTTTTTTTTTAAACCTCTAACCAGTCTATTTTATGAATGCTATCATTGTGATCTCTTTTTTGCATTGGAAAATAGTTTTTGTTTTGGGAGGATTGTTTTGTTTCATACACTTTTAAAATAGAAAAATCACCTTTGGTTTTTATAACAAAATCACTTTTTTCAAAAAAGCATCTCTATTCTAAGTATTTAATTTTAAAAAATGCATTCTATATGCGCAGATAGTTTGAAGACTCAATTATCACCTCAATTATTCATACACTGAGTATCTAATTGGGGGATTATCTTAGATTGTCTCATTCTTCCTGTCATCCAATTTTTAATTGCTTTTTTATGATTTTATTTTATCTACATGTACATGTGTTTACTTATACAAAAGGAAAGTCATGGAAGGAGTTAAGCTGATACTTTGAAGAATTTAAAAACATTTGTTTCAGCTACTATGTGCCAGAGGAAAGCTAAATAAGGCATTTTAAAAAAGGAAAGTTCCATCCTGTTTTGTGTTTTGGTCTTATTTATGCTGTTATTAAACTGATGGTGGCTATTAGCTAAAAATCAGTGTTTTTAAAGCTCTTCCATACTTCTAAAATAGCACTGCAAGTATGGTTTAATCCTCTGGCATCCAGGACGATTGATTCCTTTTGCTTTTTTTCCCCCTACTGTTATGTGGCTGTCAGGAAATAATCAGCAAGAAGTTCTGGAATCAATCAGTGGAGATCCAAAGCAAGCATCTAAGTAAAAGACCTTTTCTGGAGATCGTAAGATTGTCTCCTTTCCTCCAATATTTTTCACACTCTACTCCCTGAGTACATTTGAAAAATTTTGTTAGATGTTTGTAGTACCCTTTGTAAATAGCCATTATAGATGTATTAATTGGCTTTGATTTGGGTAATTAGTTTTGTTTTATTTATCTTATTTACCTTTTAAACTTCATTTTACTTTATTTTGGCCATTTAAAATAGAAATGACGTACTGAAAAACCATTGAAAAATTAACATTTGTCTTTCAACAACTGATTTCCTAACTAATTTTTAAATATTGACATTTCTCTGGCAAAATATACTAGGGAAATATTTGGCAATTCCAAGTAATACAGACTTTTTTCTACCCTATCTAATAATGTATTTTTTATGCAAAATTTTCCACATATACATTTAATTTAGCCTTTTTTTAACCTATTAATTGAATGTTGAGGAAGCTAGTTTTATTTGTGCTTTTATGTTAAATCTTATTTTGAGTGTTCAGCAAGTATAATTGCTTAGTTAAATCTTTATGTCATTTTGTATTCACCTGCTGATTTTCTTTCACTCTCTTAAGTACACGAATAGACACTAATGGAGTAATTTGGAGGATACTTTTGGAAAAGTGAGTAATATCACATTTCTAAGCTGAATCCTCCAAAAGTAGTATCCTCCACTGATACATGAGTGGTTGTGGTGGTGGTGGTGGTGGTGATTCAGTGGGATTTGGAAGTTGCAGCTGTGAAGTAGTATGTGAGCAGGTTTGTAACACACATGCGCTAATGGGGCTTGCAGAAGAGAACTTAAAACTTTCTAGACTTTGCTGGAATCTCTTGAGGAAAATTACAGCAGGTGAAACTACCCAAGATAGGGGTTCTAAGGAGGATACTGCCTTCGGAGAACTTTAGTTAGAGGTAAGTAATTTCTCATTATTTTCTGAATTCAAATCTGTAACTTATTCTTGTTAATCCACTAATATGACCATCACACATCTAAAATTAGTTTTATATCACTGCTTGCCATTGTGTATTTTGGTAGTTCTAATTGTGTTTTAAAATGAATTTGATATAAATATGGGTTGCAAAAATCTAGTTTTTAAAAGTCTTATAAAATCACTCATTCAGGCTATAAAAAATTCAACCTTAATTTTAATTGGAATCTTTTAAAATTATTTTTCTATCTTTATTAGTAGACTCTTGTATTTTTGTCTTTTGACTGCATAGGTAAAGATGAAGGTGTAGATACACATATATACATTTGCACACACACAAACACACACATTGATGATATGTTCTGTTTATTGTATGTTTGTATGCTACAATATTATGGACTTAATTTTAGATAATTAAGTGTGATGTCTTTTACAATTTAAAGGGGTTTTTTTAATTCCTCAACTAAAACGTCCAATTTCTGAAGTTGTTTTATCTTCATGGACCAATAAAGTAACTTGTGAATAATAGTTAAGATTAAAATATGAATGAAATTAGCAGTCACCTAATTTATTATTATAACATCCATAATCAATTTTATGGTTGTTGTTAGCATAATTGATAACAGATTATTTTTATAATGAGTGCTAGGAGTCTTCTACAATTTAAAAAGATGTCATCATAATTTTTTTACTGAATTGTTTAATTATGGATTGTTAATATAACAATCCAGTAAAAATTGTTAATTATTACTACTGGTATTTATTAGGCTTCTGATCTTTGCTTTACCTGGCTAAGTAGGGAATCAGTATTTAACGACTCTTCTGCCATTCTGTATCTCTCAGATTGAGTTCTATTCAATACTAGTCTGTAACAGGATTTAATAGATGTTCTGGGGGAGGCTTCTTTGATTAAATAAATTTGGGAAACTGTAACAACAATCTTCTTTGGGAAGGTCACAGTGTATATTGTATTTTAAGTGCCCTAATGATTCCTGTAGTAGAGAAATTTGTTTGAATGTATTTACCTAGCATTTTCTTTGTGGGACATCTGTTAATATCTCCAGGGACATTAGGTTTGTGAGGAACACATCGTGGTAAGCTCCACATTAAAGTGATTTAAGAAATATCACTGTTTTGTTAATATTTATATCCTTGGGATGTTTAGAAGGAGTGAGAATACTAAAGTGCGTTACAATTTCTTGTTGTTTTACATATTTTGTTTTTATTACTGAAAAATTACTACCAGCTGATGCATCACTTGTATTCTTTAAAAATTTTTGTTCATGATGATTTTTAGGTATGGTCATTAGAACCTTCTGTGTTCACTGATTAGATCAAAATAACCTTAAATCTGACCAAGCACATTTGAGAATGTATTATTGTAAGGAGATAGCTCCAAGTACATTCTAATACATAGACACTAGAAATATAAACTTTTGTTGGCTAATTATGAAAGCATAGTTTATAAATTTAGTAAAATCACGTAGCCTTGTATGTTTGACATTATCTAGGGAAGTGCTTTTTTATTTAACAATACCATAAAATTTTAGACACTATCTTTTGTCATACAAATTTATTTCATGCCTACTCTATGGCAGACATTGTTCTGGGCCATTTTCTTTTAGGGTACTTTTGTTCTGTTATTAAGTACATTTAAATACCTGTTATAACAAAATGTTCAAAAGTCTGAACTGGGTTAAGCTTCATAATTCCATATAGTGCCTTTGGAGAGATAAGATTATGTAAAAGACTTGTTCCCTAGACAAGCATAATTTAATGACTGTTTTCAAGTTTTGAATGGGAAATTATTAAATTAGTATTTATGAAATCAAAGGTATTTAAAATATTTAGTTTACACAAGTTTATATCATAAGTCTTACCCTGATTTAACAGGTGATTTGGACATTCTTATATAGCTGGCTTAGCCACATTACTCATGTGGATGAAGGAGTGGTCCAAATTTGTCCAAATATGTAAACATCACATAAAGAACATCCTCATCCACAGACTCTCCCCTCATTTTTCTAGGAATGTTGTGGTTGGATGTAGTGGGAACCAGTTTAAAAAGTGGGGACTTCTGCTTTCAGGAAGATGAAGTAGATGTACATTGCCCTATTCCTCCTACTAAAACAACTGAAAATCTTGAACATTACATATATAATAAACTTAAGAAGACTCTGAAAGGTGGAGAGAAGGCATATACACTAGGGACCTCAGCACCCAAGGAATAACACGGTGGTGAGTTACATGGGTTTTCTTTTTGCCTAATATATCCCAGACTTGGAGCTGAAGAAGCTGATGGCAACCTGCAAACAGCAATGTGCACAGAATAAAAAAAACCTACTCTCTTTAGCTAAAGGGCCAGTAAGGAAATTAGAAAACTTTTAGACAATAACTGCCCTACGCTAACCAAACACTGTCCTTATCTCAACTCATGCCAGTCAAGGAGGAGTAGGTAACCTAGACTTCCACTCTCATAAGTTGTAACAAGGCTCCTTGACTGTACTCACCCACTCTCCTCCCTACCCCTAGGGAGCCAGGACTTTCATCCTAGTTAGGGATGTAACAAACCTTTCCCCACTATTCCTCATTCCCTTGGTTTATTGTCATTAGAGACTGTGTGGGGAGCCTAGCTTTCCACCCTCATCTGACAGTAATGAGGTAATCCTTTCCCTCCCCACTGGAGTGGTGTCAGAGGAGGCCTAGTGAACATTCACCATCTCCCAGGAATAATGAAGCCAGCCCCTTCCCACCTGTGGTGTCAGTGTTGGCCACAAGAGGAGCAGTAATGAGATATTTCTGCCCCCCCTTATAGCCAAAAACAACGATAACAGCAGAGGCCTACTGAGCAGCCAGAATTCCTTTCCCTGCCTGGCAGTAATGAAGAGCCCTCAAGTGTTAATTGAGGCCAAATGGAAAGCCTGGCCTTTTAATCCCACCTGGCATTAACGAGGCAGGGACCCCTTTCCCAGGTGGAGCAGTGTCAAAGGAAACAAGCCAAACCAGAAGGTTTAAATAAGGTCCAGAATCTCTTAATATATTCTAGATGTCCAGGTTTCAATTTAAAAAATCACCAATCTCCATTTTAATTTTTAAAAAATAGACACAAACACTGAAATCACAGAGATGCTAGAATTATCTGACAAATATTGTAAAACAGCCATCATAGAAATGCTTCAGTAAACAATCCCAAGCACACTGAAAACAAATGAGAATCGAAGATTTTAGAGAAGTAGTAGCAGACATAAAGAAGTGGAAATTTAGAACTGAAAAATGCAGTAAGCAAAATTAAAAACTCAGTGAATAAACCCACCAGTAGAATGAAGGAGACCATGGAAAGAATTAGTGAATTTGAAGATAGAACAAAAGCAGCAGAGAGATAATAGACTGAGGAGGAAAAAATGATCTCCAGGGACATATGGAATTATAACAAAAGGTTTAGCCCTTGTGTCATTGGAGTCCTGAAAAGAGAGGAAAAAGGAAAAATAAGGAATGTACAAAGAAATAATGTCTGAAAACTTCTCGAATTTGACAAAATACATAAACCTATAAACTGAAGAAGCTGAGTGAACCCAAACAGGATAGGCAAATGAACTCTATCAAGAGTCCAACTACAGTCCAACTTCTGAAAACCAAAGACAAAGAAGATAGATTGAAAACATCAAGAGAGAAAAGTCATTTATAGGAGAAAAGCACTCTGATTTTCCATAAGCAGATTTCTCAGCACAATCAGTGAGGCCAGAAGAAATGACACATTTTGTTTTTGTTTTGTTTTATTTTGTTTTTCTGAATGGGGTTCTCGCTCTTTCACCCCTAAGTACAGTGGCATGATTATGGCTCACCACCACCTCGACCTCCTCGGCTCAGGTAATCCTTTTACCTCAGCCTCTCGAGTAACTAGGACTATAGGTGCGCACAAGCATGCCCGACTAATTTAAAAAAAAATTTTTTTTTAAAATATAGAGATGAAGTCTCTGTGTTGCCCAGGCTGGTCTCAAACTCCTGGGTTCAAGCAGTCCTCCCACTTGGGCCTTCTAAAATGCTGGGATTATAAGCATGAGCCACTGTGCCCAGCCATAAATGGCACATTTTTTCAAGTGTTTAAAGAAAAGAACTATCAACCACAACCTTGTACCCAGTATAAAGAGTCCTTAGAAATGAAGAGGAAATCAAAACATTTTCAGATGAGGGAACACTAAGAGAATTTGTCACCAACAGATGTATCCTTAAAAAATGGCTAAAGAAAGTTGTCTAAACAGAAAAGAAATAGTAAGAGGAAGGCATCTTAGAATGTCAGGAAGGAAAGGAGAACAAGGTAAGCAAAAATATGGGTAAATACAGTAGACTTTACTTCTGTTCCCAAGTTTTCTAAATTATATTAGACAGTTGAACCAAAATTAGAACACTGTATGATACGGTTGTAAAGGTATATGGAGGAGGTATTTAAGATCATTATATTATAAATGGGAGGAGATACAAAGACATAAAGCAAATTAAAGTTTCTGCACCCTAACTGGTAAAAGAATGGCACCAGTAGACTAAGTTATATACGTATACATATAGGTACACACATGTTTGTAGTGTAATACCTAGAGTAATCACTGAAAAAATTAACACTAATAATAAATAAAAATAGAATTCAAAAAAATGTTCAAGTAACCCACCTGAAGGCAGGAGAAAGTAAACAGAAAATAGGAAACAAAAAAAAACTAAAGAGAAAAATAGGAAACAAAATCTAAACAGAAAAATAGGAAACAAAAAACTAAAAAATAATATGGCAGACTATGTAAATAGTCTGAATATACTGACTAACATGCGGAGATTGACATGGTAGCTTAAAAAACCATGACCCAGTAGTATACTGGCTATAAGAAACTCCCTTTAAATACACTCATGTGTCACTTAATGACAGATGTATGCTCAGAGGAATGCATTAGGCAGTTTCATCATGTGAACATCATAGTATACTTTGCTCAAACCTAGGCAGAATAGCCTCCTACACACCTAGACTATATGGTGTGACCTCTTCTCCTAGGCTACATACCTGTACAGTATGTTTCTGTACTGAATACTTTAGGCCATTGTTAACACAATGGTAAGTACTTGTGTGTCTAAATATAGAAAAGGTAGAGTAACACATATTTAGGGCACTTGCCATGAAAAGAGCTTGTAGGACTGGAAGTTGCTCCATGTGAGTCACTGGTGACTGAATGTGAAGATGACTTTATAAACACTGTATACTTAGGTCACACTAAATTTATTTTTAAATGTTTTTATTTCTTTGAAAATAAATTAACCTTAGCATAATGAGTTTTTTAACTTTATATACTGTTTGAGTTTTTAAAATTTTTTCTCTTTTATAATAACACTTAAGACATAAACAAATTGTACACCTGTACAAAAATGTTCTCTTTATATTCTCATTTGATAAGCTTTTTTCTATTTTTAATTTTTTAAAATTTTTACTTTCACTTTTTTGTTAAATACTAAGACACAAACACACACATTAGCCTAGGCCTACACAGGGTTAGGATCATCATATTACTGTCTCTCACCTTTACATTTTGTCTCCACTGGAAGGTTTTCAGGGGCAATAACATGTATGGAGATGTTGTCTCCTATGATAGCAATGCTTTCTTCTGGATAACTCCTGAAGGACTTACCTGAAGCTGTTTTATAGTTTTTTTTTTTTAATGAGTAGGAGAACACTCTAAAATAACTATTTAAAATATGGTATAGAAATACACAAACCATAAGACATAGTCATTTATTGTCATTATCAAGCATTATGTGCTGTACATAATTGTATGTGCTTTACTTTTATATGACAGGTAGCGTAGTAGGTTTGTTTATACCAGCATCACCAAAAAAACATGAATGGTACATTACAGTGTTAAAACAGCTACAATGTCACTAGACAATAGGGATTTTTCGGCTTCATTATTATCTTATATGACCACTATCATGTGCAGTTCATCATTGACTGGTGTCTTATGCGACACATGACAATATATTGGTATAGGTGGATTGATAGTAAAAGAATGGAAAATGATATCTCATGCCAAACATTAATCAAAAGAAATCAGGAATGGCTGTATTAAATCAGATAAAGAAGACTTTAGAGCAAAGAAAATTACCAGAGACATAGGAGGTCATTTTATAATGATAAAAGGGTTAAACAACCAAAATGACAATGATCCTAAATGTGAATGCACTAAACAACAGAGCTGCAAAATACATGAAGTAAAAACTTTCAGAACTGGAAGAAGAAATAGACAAATCTACAATAATAGTTGGGGACTTTAACACCCCTCTCTTAGGTAAAACAACTAATGAAGCAACCTATCAAGATGGGTTGATAGATAAAAGCTCCTAGGTAAAAATTGCAAATATAGAGAACTCAGCAACACCATCAGCCAACAGGATCTAACTAACATTTTAAAAATGCTCCACCCAACAATAGCACAGTACACATCCTTTTCAAGTGCCCATGAACTATATACCAGGATAAACCATATACTATGGGCCATAAAACAAACCTCAAAGAATTTTTAAAAGATCATGGAGTGCATGATTTCCAACCACAATAGAATCAGTTTAGAAATAAATAATGGAAAAAAAGCTAGGAAAATCGCCAAACACTTGGAAAATAACACACTTCCAAATAATCCATGGGTCAATCTCAAGAGAAATTTAAGAATACTTTTAACTTAATGACAATTAAAATATAACATCAGTTTTTTTGAGGCATGGCTATATCAGTGCTGAGAAGAAGACTTACAGCATTGAATGCTTATACTAAAAAAGAGGAAAATGCCAAATCAATAATCTAAGTTTCCACCTAACCTGGAAAAGAAGAGCAAAGGAAACCCAAAGCAAATAGAAGGAATAACATAATAAAAGAGGAGAAGTTAATGAAATTGGCCAGGTGTGATGGCTTACTTTTGCAATCCCGGCACTTTGGGAGGTTGGAGGCAAGAGGATTGCCTGAGCCCAGGGGATCAAGGTCAGCCTGAGCAACTTGGTGAGACCTCATCCTTAAAATAAAGTTTTAAAAAGTAACTGGGTGTGGTGGCGTGTGCCTGCCTGTAGTTCCAGCTACTTGGGAGGCTAAGGCGGAAGGAGTGCCTGAGCCCAGCAGATTGAGGCTGCAGTAGCTATGAGTGTGACACTGTACTCCCACCTGGGCAACAGAGTGTGAGACCTTGACTAAAAAAAAAAAAAGTTAATGAAATTGAAAATGAGAAAACACTAGAGAAAATCAATAAAACATAGCCGAGTCATTGAAAAGGTCAATAAAATTAACAAACCTATAGCAAGACTGACAGAAAAAAGAAGACAGAGATTTCCAGTATTGAGAATGAAAAGGATGTCACTATAGATCTTACAGATATCAAAGGAATAATAAAGGAATTCAGAGAACAACTCTGTGCACATAAATTTGACAACTTGGATAAAATGAATCAATTCTTTGAAAAGCACAAGTTATAACTCACCCTATAGAAATTAGGTAATTTAACCCTTTAACTGTTAATGTAATTAAATTTATATTTAAAAACCTCTTGAAACAGAAATCTCCAAGTCTGGATTGTTTCCCTGGGTACTTACACCAAACATTTGAAGAATGTTTCAACACTAGTTCTACAGGGTCTCTTAAAAAAAAAAAAAAGAAAGAAAGAAAAGAAAAGGGAAGAGGAGCAGACCCTTCCCAATTTCTTTTAAGAAGCTATTCTTATTGTGATGTTAAACCAGAGAGTTAAAAAACAAAAAACACCAATATCCTTCATGCATGTAGTTTGAAAAATTCTTACCAAAGTATTAGCAAATGGAAGTAAGCAATATATTTTTTAAAAAGAGTTATACACTACGACCAAGTAGGGTTGATTTCAGGGATTTGGGCTGGTTAATATTTAAAAATTGGGCATAATCTTGCATTGATTACAATGGAAGACAAAAGAAGTTAATCCATATGATTATGATAATTGATTTAGAGAAAGCACTTGAAAAAATTCAGTATTCACCCATGATAATAATTCAGAATACTAGAGATACAGGGAAATTTCTTCAATTTGATAAACATATCTGAAATACCTGTAGGTAAGCATACTTCATGGTGCAAGACTGAATGCTTTCCCTCTCGGGAATGTCAAACTTGTCTGTACAGTGGTGGCTGCTCTTATCCCTTTTATTCAACATAGTACTGGAAATTCTAGCCAACACGGTAAGACAAGAAAAGGAAATAAAAGGCACACCAATTAAAAGAAGAAATAAAATTGAATTTTTAGTTGATATGATTGTCTATGTAGAAAATCCCACGGCATCACAAAACAAAAAGAAAAAACTCTTCAACTAATGAGTTTAGCCAGGTAGCAGGAGAAACAAAAAATTAATTTTATTTTAAGATACTTGCAATGATGATGTGGAAAGTGAAATTTAGAATACAATACCTTTTACAATTCTGCAAAAAAAGCAAAACACAAGGCATGTACTGGACCTGTGTGCTGAAAATTACAAAACTTTAAAAAGATTATGTTAAGTGAAATAAGCCAAGCACAGAAAGGCAAATATCACATGTTCTCACTTATATGAGACCTAAAAAAATGCTGACTTCATAGAGGTACAGAGTAAAACGATAGTTACCAGAGGCTGGTAGGGGTATGTTGTGGGGGAAGGGGTAAGGGATGAAGAGAGGTAGGTTAATGGGTATAAATGTACAGTTACATATAAGGAAGAAGTCCTAGTGTTCAAGAGCACAGTAGGGTGACTATAGCTAACAATATATTGTGTATTTCAAAATAGCTAGAAGAAAAGATTTGAAATGTTCAAAGCACAAAGAGATAATAGATGTTTGAGGTGATAGATAATCCTAAATACCTTGACTTGCACGTGTCAACATATCACATGTACCCTATAAATACATGTGTATATTATATATCAAAAAACTTTGAAAAGAATATTTAAGCAGAGAAGACATACTGTACTCACTGATTGGAAGATCAGTGTAGTCTGTTTTCTTTCAAATTATATAATCTTTGTGCAGTTTCTACAAAGTCCAGCAAGATATTAAGGGACATAAGTTCTAAAACTTATATGGAAAGCAGAGGAACTAGAATAGCTAAAATAATTTTGGAAAGGAAGAATAAAGTGGGAGGAATCAGTCTATCTGATTTGGAGTGGAAAACTTAACAATAAAAATATTTATTGTATAGCTACAGTAAACAGCACTGTGTGGTAATGGAAGAGAGTAGAAAACCAAGTTCTTTTTTTTTTTTTTTTTGGAGTCGGACGGAGTCTCACTCTGTCTCCCAGACTGGAGTGCAGTGGCACGCTCCCAGCCACTGCAGCCTCAACCTGCCAGGCTTCGGTGATCCTTCTGCCTCAGCCTTCCAAGCAGACGGAACTACAGGTGCACGCTACCACACCCAGCTAATTTTTGATTTTGATTGTAGAGACAAGGTCTCGCCAAATTGCCCAGGTGGGTCTTGAACCCGCGGGCTCAGGCAGTCCACTCGCCGTGGCCTCCCAAAGTGCTGGGATTACAGGCTGAGCCACCGAGCCTGGCCAAGCAAAAAGTTCTTAGATTTGATACCAAAAGTATAGTCTCCAAAGGGAAAAATTGACAAGTGGGACTTCATCAAAGTTTAAAACATTCGCTCCCATACATTGAAGATGAGAAAAGCTACTGTATCATTCATACATTGCTAGTGGGAATGGGTAGTGTTATGTGTGGTTTCTGATAAACTAAATGTGCAATTACCATAAACCCTTGCAATTATACTCTTGGTTAATTATTACAAAGAAATGAAAATTTATTTTCACACAAAACCTATACACAAATGGTTATCACATCTGTATTTTTAATATTCAGAAACTGGAATTAGTTCAGATTTGCTTCAACAAGTGAATGGTCTAACAAATTGTTGTACATACAAACCATGGCGTACTACTCAGCAATAAAAAGGAACAAACTATTGATTCACATAGAAAGTTGAATGAATTCCAGGAAATTAATGTTGAGTAGAAAAAAACCAGTTCCAAAAGATTATATACCTTGATTCCACTTAGATAGAATTTTTGATATGATGACACTTTAGAACTGGGAAACAGATTAATCTTTACCATGGCGTATGGATTCGGGAGCAGGGAGAGGACAGTTAGGTGGCCATGGCTATAGAAGGGTAATATGAGATATCCTTGTATATGAACTACTTCAGTCTCTTGACTGGTGGTGCATATGTGAACCTATGCTCTAGACTGAATTAAATCTTTTCAAATGAGCTAACAAAAATTGATATCCAAATATTAATTGTGTGGAACTGAATACACACACACACATACACAAATGAGTACACCGAAATGGGTAAATCTGAATAAAGTTAATTGTATCAATGTAAGTATCGTGGTTATGATATGCTATAGTTTTGCAAAATGTTACCATTTGAGAAAACTGGGCAAGATATACCCCTGTCTTGTTTCTTACAGTTGACAGTTATCTTAAAACTTGCAATTTAAAAAGTGGGTGGCTTAGGTAAAAGCATCTAGACTCCTTTTCTGGTTAAAAATAATAATATTGAAGTATTTGAATATATCTGAAAGGAAAACATTATGTTGCTGTATATCAATAGCACAAAATTGCTTAGTACCTCAAAATAAGTTAAGGAAATAGTTCTTAGTAGTAGTTCCAATGTATCACTTTTTGTTCAGTCTAAAAAATAAAATATCATGTTTTAACATCCATTTCTGCATTCAAAATAAAATAGATGTCGAATGATGAAGAAAGAATTTATATATATGTATAATACCAAATACATATATATAAAAACAATAAAAAGAGAGGATTTATAGGCAGCAGTTCCTTATGTGTATCTTTTGATTACACTGTGCCTAGATTATCAATAATATTAGCTATAAAATTGAGATAACCAGTATTTTTTTTTTAAGTTTTAAAGCAAAATGTATTAGAGAAAGAAGAGAAGAAGGAAAGAGAGACATGCCAGAGCTAGCATGGGCAAGAGAAACCACCTAGATAACCAGTATTTTTATGTTGGGAGAACTAAGGGTATAAGAATTCCTTATATTCTATCCTGAATTCTGAAAATTGCAGTCTAAAAAGATATGCAGAGTTACATTTTGCATAATATGTGAGGGGGAGAATACGCTCTAAAAAAATCAAACTGTATTCACTTTGGAACAATTAACACAGTCTCTAGACCGAACTAAATATTCCCAAATGAGCAAAACAAAACCTAGTATCCAAAAATGTAAGGAGAAACATGGGTAAAACAAAAACAAATTAGGAAAAAGTGCGGTGAGAGTTCATCAAACTCAGTAGAGAAACTGAAGAAAAAGACAAAATTATCTTAGAAATGAAGAACAAATTACAAAATGCTCAAGAGAATAGAAAGAGTGAAAATCTAATGAGGGACATTGAATGACAATGAGATAACTTTGTATAGATGAGTAAAAAGGATCTCCCAAAAAATGGTTGAAATGGAAGACCAGGAAAATAAATCCAACATAATTGGAGTCTGTGAAGAAGAAAAACAAAACAATGGAGCAAAAGTAACAGAGAAACTATTAAGTCAGAAAAACTTTCTGAGAATAAGGGAAATGTTAAACCTGCCTTTTGAAGGACCTGCTATGACCTGACATCATGAACTCTGAGACATATTTAGTAAACTATTACAGATGAGTTGTGCTGGCATCACACTTCTGAAAAGCAACATGCAAATCATGCCAACAGAGAAGCGATTTTAAGAAACTTAAGGTAAGAAAAGTACCAGCCAAGGATTTGAAATCCAGGCAAGTTTTTCTTTAATTATGACAGCTACAAAAAACAAATTTTGAATATTCAAAAACTTACTGAGATTGTATCCATGCATCCTTAAGAAGTTCATTAGAGGATGAGCTTAATCCAACCAAGAGATCACTGTGGAAACTTCAGCAAAAGAATTGTGAGCATTTCGTATATTACACTGTAGAATTAAGGACCAAATGAAACATAGGGAAAAACTGTACGAAATGTCATATGTTAGACAAAGAATACCACTTTTTAAAAGAGGAGAAGGAGAAAAAGGGAAAGCAGAGTAAGATACAGACTGTTGTGTGGGTGGGAAACAAAAAGTACCACTTAAAACTGGCAGATCATACACTAAAAGTTTGAGTAGAATAAAACGGGGGAAACAGGGGACTAAGGACACTAACAAAGTATACATGAAAAAGTAATTATTAGAACAAAATTACTAATCTTGTAAATACCAAAGAAAAGTTAAAAAATAGCAACAAAATCATGTAGAAAAAGGAATATGGTAAATATTACCTAATACACACAGTAGTTATAGAATAGTGATGGAGATAAAACTAAGCACATTGGTCGTGTGGGGGGGAACCTGCGCATATCAGTCATATCAAATAAGAATAGACTTAAATTGCCTATTAAAAGAGAAAAATGTTCAAGTTGGGTTATAAAGCAAACATCATATTAAAAGTTGGTTTAGGTAAGAATCCATATGGAGTGGATGCTAAAATCAAGGGTGGAAAATTTGGTAAGGCTCAGGATTTTTGTGTGATTTCCAAGTAGCTCCTTACAGAGTGCTTATTAGCTGCAAGGGGAAGAATAATTAACTATATAGTGGAGAATTTGAACAACACCTTGATCAGATTATTAAAATTAATATCACCAATGAGGCTGTTAGGGACATCATGGCCTGTGACAAGGATACCCTTAGATTGGCCCATCATTACTTATGTAGTAGTTTAACAAGTAATGTATTTAAATGAATCTAATAATGAAGAACATTAGACAATACAAATAGTAGAACATTTTATAAAATAACTGGCCTCTGTTTTTCAAAAAATACCATTGTCGTGAAATAAAGGCTCTGGAACTATTCCAGATTAAAGGAATCTAAAGAGACCGGCAGCCAAATGAAGTCTGTGACCCTGAACTAGAATCTGTACTATATCAGGAGAAATGTTACAAAAGGGCATTGTTAGGGCACTTGACAGAATTAGAGAATGGACGACAATACTTTAGCAATATTAAATTTTTCTGAGTTTGATAACTGTACAGTTTATATAAGACTATTCTTATTCTTGTAAAGCATGATGTGTGAATCTACTCTCAAATGGTAAAAAATAAAATGAAACAAAAAAATCTTTTAATAGGGATTGGGGGAGATAAAGGTAGCAAAATGTTAAAAACCTGGTGAGTTTGAGCAGAATGTTTGAGGCTTCTCTGTTCTTTAACTTTTCTCTAAGGTTTAAATATTTTTAAAAAGATCTCTAGCTGTGAGCTATAAGCCAAAGATCAGTACACACACACCTTAGTTTAGTAGAGTAAAATTTAAGCTACATAATTTTCTCACTCTCTCCCTGCTCCTCCCGCCCCCCTTTGTGGGATATTGAGTGTTTTACCGGTTCAAATTACCTCTGTTATGAAAGCCTGACAAATTTAGCATCAGTCTGTGTTAAGCTATAGGTATAATTTCTTTTAAAGCTTGTTCTTCTTTGTTATGTTTTTTATAAAATTGGCCTTATTTCATTCTTAAAATATGCTTTAGAGAAAGAAATAAATTTCTAAATGTGTCCTTTTGTATGACCTCCAGTAAAATGGTTGGTCATGTGGAAAAAAACCAGCTGTTTGGTTTTTTCCCCCCTCTTGGTGTTTCCTTGTGTTCTGAGAACAAAGTAGGAGATCAGATGAGTTTGGAAGCCTTTGAATATCTACATCTTTTCTTATTTTTATCTTGTTCCAAAGTGAGTGATATCAAACTATGTGGATAGTAGTTTTCTAAGCTTTGCCAGCTATTTTGCAATGAAGACTATTTTGCCAGATTAAGCTCCTTTATTTATCTTTTGAGGAACAAGTTGTTCTATATCAAAAGAAAAACATCTGGAGATACTTTGTCATAATGATTCTGTTTCTTTATATATATAAATATTATCAGTAGTTCTTAGACTGTGTGAAGAGATAACATCAGATGAAATTTGAGATTATGCATCTAATCTTTTATGTTGTGTTAACTAATTTTTTTATTGTGAAAAAGTTATTAAAATTTAAAATTAATACTATGCTTATTGATTCTCAAACAGTATTTATACTAAGTTTCTTGCTTCTGTATAAGACTGTATAGAGAACTATATGGTTCTACGGAACAGTCCAGGAGCTCTCATTATACATTTTTAAATGGGACAACACCTCACTTGCTGTGAGGAAGGAGGTTACACAGTGGTTCTCAATGTTTATGAATAGTGCAGTGATAGATTACTTACTGTCTCTAACTATATTGTAATTAAAAATGATTATGTGATTTTTAAGTATATGGAGAGTGTGAATTCTTTAGAGGTCAATGTTGTTTACTATATAGTTTAAAAATGCTTCATTTTACACAATTGAAGGGATACCTTCAATTTTCTTAGAAGTAGGGAATTTTTATCTAAAGACTGAAGATTTTTTTAAAAGGTTATTTAAGATTTTTAAAGATTATTTAGCCAGACACCACAATGTAAAGTCACCAAAAATCAGATGGAAGTGACAAACTGTGATACTGTGATACTGCAATACTAAGAACAGCAAATATTGTGCAGAATGAAATAAAGTTTTTTTTTGTTTTATTTTGCTGAGTTTTTATAGTGATGATATTATTTTGCTGTTGATACTTTTTTCTCGGTACATTTTGAGTTTCTAAAATTCTAGCCATTCTACTTGTAATTGTTTTGGTAATTGTAGTCTTTTTCCCTCAGGGCTTTTTCATTAGCATAATATTGTAAGTAATTACAAAACACTAATTCTTTTTCTAAACAGGAAGAAGCATTGCATGCATTTATTCAGCCAGAGATCCTGGATGGCCCAAATCAATATTTTTGTGAACGTTGTAAGAAGAAATGTGATGCACGAAAGGTAGATGCCATGTAGAGATTAATACTTAGTTATTTGAGATAATATTCAGTATTCAGTCGGGTCCCCCCCTTTGTTTTTTGATGTTTTTTTTTAGGGCCTTCGGTTTTTGCATTTTCCCTATCTGCTGACCTTACAGTTGAAAAGGTTTGATTTTGATTATACAACCATGCATAGGATTAAACTGAATGATCGAATGACATTTCCCGAGGAGCTAGATATGAGTACTTTTATTGACGTTGAAGATGAGGTAAATATTTATTATGTTTTCTTGTTGTAAAATATTTTTCATTAATCCATTTTAGCCAGTGATGTTTTTAAAAGAGCTGTTGGAATAACAACACTGATGGCATTTAGAGTAAACTGTCTTCTTCACAGGAGTGTTTTCTTTCTTTCCTTATTTTCTAATACTGAGTTCTATAAAAAGAATTAGCTTTGTATAAGCTTTTCCTGATCACAGTAAGTTATATTTTACATATATTTGTTTGGTCAGAGTAACTTATGATAGTCTTTGAAACGACAACAAGGAACTCAATTCTGGATTTCTTTCTTGAAGAAGTTTTTTAACTTATGTTTTATAAATTGAAACTAGTCTGCAGGTGAGCTGTACTCATGCTTTTGATGTATAATAAATGCAGATAAATATATATGATTGAGTGAATGAGCAAACTGAGTAGTATGGACTTAATTTATTGTATTTGTGTGTCTTTTTATTGTATTTATAGTGTCCTTTGCAAGGATTAAGGTATCTGGGTTACTCCAACTTAAGGTTTGCCAGTTCTTAAGTTGGCTAAGTTAGAAAATTCAAAAATGCAAGGTATTTTGTCTATTTTCCTTTTTCTAATTCATTTTTTAAAATTTTAAACTTTAATATTTGAATAGTTTGAACACGGACTTTGAAGGACACATGTAATGCTCTTCAATTTCTTCCTACTCATTGGCCTCCCAGAATTTTCTGGTTCCTCTAGACTTATTCAACAAAAGACTTATGATATTCTACTCTATCCTTTTGGAGACTCTTCTGATTTCATTCATGATTGAATACTTACAATCACTTAGCATAGTTGTTTTAGACTAATCAATCCTTGTTATTCTCAAAACTACCATGAAGCATATTTTTAATTGGAACTAATTACTATGGTTATAAATATGACTTTTTCGGGAGCTCAGAAGTAATTTTAAGCATTTATCAAGTTTTGTTTGTGCTGCTAACTACTATGAAGCAATGTGGTATAAAAGAGCACATATTTTGGGCCTATCTAGATGTGGGTTCAAATTCTTGTCCTGCTTCTTGCTAGCTTCTTCACCTTGGATAATTCATTTAACCTTTTGAGCCTCATTTCTCTTGTCTATAAAGCAAGACTAATAATTGTTTTTTTTGTTTTTTTTGGTTTTTTTTGTTTTTTTTTTTTGAGTTGGCGTCTCACTCCGTCGCCCAGACTGGAGTGCAGTGGCCGCTTCCAGCCACCGCAGCCTCGACCTGCTGGGCTCCGGCAATCGTTCCGCCTCAGCCTTCCGAGTGGCCGGAACTACAGGCATGCGCTACCACACTCGGCTAATTTTTTTGATTTATTGTAGAGATGAGGTTTTGCCTGCCCAGGCGGGTCTTGAACCCGCGGGCTCAGGCAATCCACTCACTTCAGCCTCCCAAGGCGCGGGATTACAGGCTGAGCCACCGAGCCCGGCTTAATAATTGGTTTTTTAATAGCTTTTATAAGAAGATGCCTTAGATGAAATAGATGTTTAGTGAATAGTAACTATGACCAGATAACATTATGAAAGGTTTAAAGTAGTGTCTTAGACACTTGTGCTTATGCTAGGAAATCTTTCCAAAGCATGCCAGCCTTTCAAAGGAGACATAATTTTTGTGGAATATCTACTCAAACAGAGGTCAATATTAGGTCAGTCTTTTCAATATGCCTAATGTGTTTCTCATAAGGGAAATATTTTCTAAGGAAAGAAAGCCTAGGTAAAAAGTTTGGCAGTATCTTTTTTGGAAGTTCTTGATCTAGTTCTTAGGAGAAGTGTTTTGGCTCAGTTGAAGAAGTTTCAGGAATTATGTCTTTGGACTTAATGTAGAGTTCTGAAGTTAGTTCACCTCCTTTTTTTTTTTTGAGTTGGAGTCTCACTCTGTCGCCCAGACTGGAGTGCAGTGGCCGCTCCCGGCCACCGCAGACTCGACCTTCTGGGGCTCCAGCAATCCTTCCGCCTCAGCCTTCCAAGTAGCTGGAACGACAGGCGCGCACTACCACACCCAGCTAATTTTTGATTTATTGTAGAGATGAGGTCTCACCAAGTTGCCCAGGCGGGTCTCGAACCTGCTGGCTCAGGCAATCCACTCATCTCAGCCTCCCAAGGCACGGGATTACAGGCTGAGCCACCGAGCCTGGCTTCACCTCCATTTTTCCTTGAACCAAACTTTCTTGAGGAATGAAGACTGTATATTAGATGTAGTACCTACCACAAAAAGCTTGTGCTTCAAGAACTTCCATGCAATGCCTTGAACACAGCACGAGCCTGAATTTTAAAGAATTTTCAGACTATTTAAATAAAAACATTTTTAGTTGTGTATATAAAATGCTAAAAAGAGGAGAAAGGGTTGTTTGGGGATTTCTAAGAAGAATTCTTCAAATTAAATTCATGTGAATGTAATTTAAAACATAAAGTGGAAAAGTATAATTTGCTGTCTCCTGTAAGAAGAGTGTCAAGTTCTTGAGGATAAATGCTATGTCTTGTTTTTCTTTCTAATTATCTACAATGCCTAACACAGTGATAAACTGAATTGAACTTTTTGCTCAAGTTCAGTTCAGGTTCAAAAGAGATTATATTCTTTAGTGATAGGCTCGGTGGCTCAGCCTGTAATCCCGCTCTTTGGGAGGCTGAAGTGAGTGGATTGCCTGGGCCTGCGGGTTCGAGACCTGCCTAGGCAACTTGGCGAGACCTCATCTCTACAATAAATCAAAAAATTAGCCGGGCGCGGTAGCACACGCCTGTAGTTCCAGCTACTTGGAAGGCTGAGGCGGAAGCATCGCCAGAGCCCAGCAAGTCGAGGCTGTGGTGGCCAGGAGCGGCCACTGCACTCCAGTCTGGGCAACAGAGTAAGACTCCAACTCAGAAAAAAAAAGAAAAGAAAATATAGTAGCTCATTTTGGAGCTCAGGTTCTCTACTTTTGTGGATTTTACTGAAAGAAATGGTAATTTTAGATTGTTACTTTGCAATGATAAACTTAAATGTGGTTTAATAGAATTCGGAATCACTTAATAATGTTATATTAGAATTTTAAGGACATAATAGAAATGCTTCTAGAGTATGCTTTTGCGGTTGGGCACTGTGACTCACACTTGTGATTCCAGCACTTTGTGAGACCGAGACAGGAGGATCGCTTGAGCCCAGGAGTTAGAGACCAGCCTAGGCAACATAGCAAGACCTCATCTCTATAAAAAAAAAATTTGTAAATTAGCTGGGTGTGGTGGCATGTGCCTGTAGTCCCAGCTACTTGGGAGGCTGAGGCGGAAGGATCACCTGAGCCCAGGAGGTTGAGGCTGTGGTGAGCCATGATCATGCCACTGCACTTCAGCATGGACAACAGAGTGAGGCTGCACCTCAAAAAATAATAATAAAATAAAATACACTTTTGCTTATTTAATTTTCTTAAGGTCTCACTTTTTAAGAGAAAATAAATTTACTTAAAATAAAATAAATATTTGTATTGTTAAGAATATGTAAGCCGGGCTCGGTGGCTCAGCCTGTAATCCCGGACTTTGGGAGGCTGAGGTGAGTGGATTGCCTGAGCCCGCGGGTTCGAGACCCACCTGGGCAACTTGGTGAGACCTTATGTCTACAATAAATCGAAAATTATCCAGTTCTGTGGTTTTCAAATTATAATCCACAGAATTACATCATTTTTCAAAGTGCCTCAAGAGCTATTATAGAAAGAAAGGAAGACTGAAGGCTTTGGCTTTCCTCTATATCA